>JBBMHQ010097272.1:0-10188 GCA_037834295.1 Postelsia palmaeformis | reverse complement strand
TACCCCATACTGGGGACTTCAGCACGCAATTGCGACTCGTAAAGGAGCCACCGTTCGTGTTATCAAGAGGTTTTTTCCGGGGGGGGGGAGGGGGGGCACACCTCTCTGAGCGTGGGTCTAAGGGATGTTTAGCCTTCAATGCGAATACTTTACGTTCCTTATGCCGCCGCCCGGAGTGGTCGTAGTTACAGCCCACACAACGGACCCGAATACTTGGCACAATATATCCTCCCATATATGTTTATATCGGTAAACGAGTTTTATTTTTGTTTTTATTTTATGTTTTCTCGAAATAGGAGGCGTGTATGGAGGGGGAACTGGCGTCGACGTCAGCGCGGATGACCACCTACCTCCAGACCCATTGGCGAGCGGCGAGCATCGAGGATGGGCGGTACACGAAACACACGTTTCGAATAAAAGGTGCACGAACGGTACAGCCATGTGAACGCTCGTATGAAGAACAGGCAGTGCAAGATCTCAACTATCGCACGCGAAAGAGATGGGGCAACAGCGTCCGCGGGCCGTGCCTGGGGCCACCTGTTCTCGCAAAATATCGCTCATGGAGGCGGAGGCCCTAACGTTTCCCGAGGAGGTTTTCAACCTTGAATGCAGTGTATAGAGGCCAGACTCACTCCTACGGGTCTATCGAGGCCAGACTCACTATTCTTAGAGGCCAGGGTAGAAGTTGGTATTTCATCAGAACCCGAAGCAATCGGTTTGGAGGAGAGCAACACGTAAGCTAAGGCATCGAAAAAAAGGCAAACGAATAGCAGTCTATGGCGATCAGAAGATGAAGTCGACTGGTTGACAACCAAAAGCTTCCTATTATTCCCTCATGCATATTGCGCAAGTATGTATGGGTGAGATATCATGCCGCGGCAGAAAAATCTCATTGACCTCAATCCGAAGTACATGCTGTGTGCGAATTTCAAGCGAACGCGGAATGTTACACTACTAATCTAGTACCCCAAAGGTGCGAGCGCCAGAAGGGCGCCTCTGGGATGGAGAAACCCTCTCCGACTGTACAGCACATAGGAGGAGAGGTGATCTTCACTCTCGTCGTTGGCGACCATGCAACATCCAAAAAGTCTATAAATATGTCATAGGATAGAAGCAGACCCTCCCGCCCGTCGCAAGGCGCGAGACAAACCGACAGCGGCATAAGTTTTGTATATGGTCTATCCTTACCGGAGCAAATACTGTCTCCGACGAGGTGTCGCGTCGATTACAGGCGAATCAACGCCAGGATCGAAGCCCTGGGTGGGAGTCTCCGGCTGATTGTGGTAGAAAGGTCCATTTGAACTCAAACCACTTACGTCGAAGTACGAGTTAAAGCGATGGCGGAATTTGACGAGATGTATGTATGTTTTGATATTAGACTACAGTATCAGGTATACCATTGAGCAAACGTTGTCTTGTTCGGTGCTTCGCGCTTCATCTGCGGTCGCTTGATCCTAACCCCTGCTAGCGTCCCCACCTTGGAGGTTTTGTTGGGCTTCTTCTTGCGCTTCGAGGCGTCATTGCGCGTGGCCAACTGCGCGGCAGCCTCGGCCTCCTTATAGCTCGCTAGATCGTACGCCACGTCTCGCCCCATCAGCAGCTCAACGCGGAATAGTGTGCTTGTGATATCCTGTGAAGCAAGTCCACGCAAGTACACGAGAGAAGGCAGCAACCGCCGTCGGGAGGGAAACCCCTCATGAGAAAGCTTTTGCAAAACGTGAGCTGTGTGCGTATAAAGCACATAAAAGTACCGTGTCGCTGTTGCTGTAGAACACGTGAGTCGTAGCTGAAACGTGATGAACGCCTTGACTTACTCCAGTATATATAAATATATATATATATATTTAAATGGATTTTCATTTAGGCCTTGGTGAATATGATGGTATGTGTCAAACGGGAGCCGGAGGGCGCAGGATTTTATACCGTTAGTTTCCGCAGGGAAATTTTATACCGCAGGATAAAACTGTCTTTGCGCAGAGTGCGTCATGCGGATTCCTTTTTGCTCACGCATCGCCGGTGCACGGTGTTGAACCGATGCGCCTCTGTCGCAGCCAGCCATCACGCACACTCGGTGACCATCGCTCCCCGATCGGCACTCTCCAGCTGGGTCTACACTGACCTAAATAACTCCCAAATGTGAGCAAACATTCTGACCTATTTGCTACGAGAGCACACACGTTTCCCACAGGCTACCGCTCAGCTTTGTGAGCGAGCGCATATACACCTGGCGGTATACTGCGCCTGGACTCGATCGTTTACTTTCATCGTATTGTATTCTACTTCTGACAGCGTCACGACGATCTGCTCGAGTTCTACGGCACAGCACACGTAAGCACTAACGCATTGGAAGGGCGTTTCAACCGCGGCTATCACGAAATACACATATTTCAGCGCATAGCAAACTCCTCATTGTTACTGACTCACCAGCTGTAGAGCGACCAGCTCGTGAAACGTCATGTCTGTGCCCGTGGCATCTCCTCCAAGTCCGGTCTGTCCGTTATCTTCGCCGTCGAGCCTTGCGTCGATGCCATCGTCTCCTTCGCTGACGCCGACGCCATCGTGCCCAAACAAGTTCCGGTCATAAAATGACGCAGTGATGGACGCTCTACCACGAGCAACCGACCTGTGGTAATCGCTGCTCGTGCTGCTGCTGGTAGTCATTGTATGCTGTTGGTGGGAAACAAGGTGGTGTCGGTGCCTGTCTATGGCGGCAAGGGCCGAACGCAGCGTCTGCTCGGTGCATCAGGGCGACGGCAACGCCAAAAGGAGGGGATGGTGGAAGGAGACCAAGACCAACAAAACCAGTTAGGGGACTTAGCGGTTCCAGGACTTCGAATAAGAAAATCAACGTGACTGAACGGCACATTGATATATGTCATGTGTTGCGTGTTACAACGAATAGTTTGATATTCAGGCGTGCTACGTGATTGGGTTGGGTTGCAACCTTTCTTCGACTGACCAATCAAGAATGGGTTCCGGCCTAAACCATCTGCACTTGCTCTAGTGTTTCTTCGGAATATGTTGCGAACTGCGAAGTTAACCGACGCTATTTTGAAGACCTTCCCCCCTTCCTGCCTCAGAAACTCGTCGATTATTGATTCCTCCTGTGTGCGAGTACTGAAGGATTTTCGTCACTCTAGACTACTGAGCCCCGCCTCGTGCGCTCAACAGCACTTTTGTGTAGATGTCGAAGTACCTGGACCGTAGCCACGCTCCACTCACCTGGCAGGCCTTTCGACGATCCCCCCGGAAGTCTGCTTGCAGGATCGCTAGGCGCAGAGCTATTGTGGCCCTCAGCGAGGCATCATCGGCGTCCAAGGCCGAGAGACATGCGCCAATCGTCTCCAGAGATAGAAGCACGGCGTCCTGCGAAACGGGGTGAGCAAACGTTGTTTTGTTTTCGCCATTTCACGCGTCATCTGAAACGGCCCTTCCCGGTCAGCCCCCTTCAGAACTGCACATTATTGTTTGGGGAAGCAGGCTTGGAATAAGTGTAGGATGACTGTCGTTCATTTGAACGAGGGCTGGTGTGAACCATATGCAACGAATGAGTCATTAGACATCAACCAGCACGCCGTCCTCCCACTGGATCCGGTCAGCCGCTCTTACTCACCACAAGGGTCCGTTCGACTTCCGCGTCCCCCGGCATATCGTCTAGCGCCCTCAGAATGGCCACCAAGTACTCCTTCCAGATCGACATGGCAGCTTTCAAGGCGGCCTCGCCACGCTTCTCCAAAACGTGGCGATACTGGCCAAATACCGCCTGTGGCGTTGCGTCAAGGTTTAGACGGAGGGTTCAGGCACTGGTGGTGAGTAGTAGACTGCTACGTGGTGGGGGGAGCTGCAACAATGAGAAGTAAGTTAGAGCTGGCTAACTACGGCTCCGGTGCGTCCCTGTGCCATGCACGTTATCATCTGACGAACGAGCGTGATACAAGAGAGCGCTGTGAATTCATGCATCATACGCCGCATGTTGGTCTGGAACCACTAACTCGTGTCGTGCAACAGCGTTGGCTTCGATAATCGAGGAGGAACATGCTTTTCAGGGCAGCTGTATCACACCCAAGGGCGTCGCCCATCGTTCAGAGCAGTCCAATCGTTCTAGATAGGCTCGTGCTTGCTGTTGTGACACCGAAGGCGGCTTAAGCAGCCGTGTTGGGCTGTTGCGTTTTTACACCCCCCCTAAGGACCCTTGCATGACTAATGGTACAACAAGCTCGCCAGTTTGTCCAGTGACTATCTGAAAAGTCTAATAAATCAGTACGTACGTGAAGGAGCAATATCGTGCCCCGCAAGCCTGCCCGTGAAAATATCAGAAACTAATACTGAGAGGTGTTGGCCAGGTCACGAAGAAATAATTGTCAAATGGGAATTCGTAGGCTATTTCCCGTCCGCTAGAAACGGCTCTAAAAACCCGTCTTAATCTTGACGTTACTGCAACGTTACCTTGCGAATTAAGTCCACCACCGTCAGCAGCGGAGTAAGGTTGACTTTCACGCCGGAGCCATCTTCCCCCAGGAAGGGGACTTCCAGAACCTTGTTTTTTCACCAAGCGGTAGAATTGCGGTTCACGGGCACACGGTTGAGGGGGGGGTGTTTCTGGTGGCTGAAGGCCGGCTTCACTTCCGTCTGCATCTATCGGTGCACGACGAACACCTCGTTTGTTGAATATTTGAACAACCTTGTTTGCTTCTCGTGCAACTGTAGATTTTTCTCGACGCCGACTCGTTTATTTTCTAGTTGAGGCCGTGAAAGGGGGCGTGTTGTCGACGAGCGCGTGCAAAAACGTAGTGGAGTTCTTCGTACGCTTTCGGACGGCTAGGGGGCGACTCAACTGCTGTTGAACACATGTGCTGCTGTAGGTGAATCAATATAGCCAATAAAATCGGGAGGGGGGGGGTCAGCTATTGAATGACCACTGCTGTGGTGTATCGGAAGTGTACTGATCTTCTCCTGGGGTGGTGCAAATAAAGCCGCCAAATCATATTCCTCCGGTGAGGTAAAATCATAAGAAGCTGTCAAGAAGACCTACTACGTTAGGGGATAGCACTTGTTCGCCCAAAAATATTTCCTACCGGCCTGGCTCCTTGACCCAATATCGTTGGAAATTCCATATAGGTTTATATTTTCTTATTCGTGATGCATCTATGCTCACGGATTGTTCGTCGGATCCTACGTTTTGCCTTTTATAAAAACAGAACAGTTTTTCGGGTGAGGAATAGTCCAGATGTCCCCGTGTCAGGGGCTCCAGGAACAGTAGGTTCTATAGGCCCCGATCGTATCACGTGCCCAACGCTGTTCGCACCCAAGCTCTACCTCTGCCGGCCGCCTCATGTCTAGGGCGTCTTGCAGCTCCTCCTCCTCCTCGACGGCGTGTCCCGTACTGCCCATCTCCACGACAGCGACCCCCGCTCCTTTCCCCTCATTCCCCCGTGCATCGGATTTGGACACACCCGCGCCCTCTTCGTTTCCATCGCCGCCGCTACCAAGGCGTCCACCGTTACCGTCCGCAGCCTTCGAAGAAGCAGCATCGACGCTTGCCGCTGCTGCGGGGGATGCTGCTGGAGCGGCGTTGCCAGGCGATGTCCGCTGCAACCCCCCCCTTGGCGCAACCTGACCTTCCGGTTTATCTTTCCATGTCGGGAGCCGCTTGCACGCGGTCCAGAGAGCGATCTCGAACCTTTGGAAAACGCGCGCGGCAGAGAGAAGGGGTTAAGTTTGGGTGTGGGGTCAAGGCGGGTCGGGTCGAGTCGGATTGGGTCGGGTACCGGAGGGGAGGGGAGAGAGTACTCCTCTTCTGCTCGCCTGAGGCATATGACCATTGACTTCTTCCGGGGCAGAGCCCCGTCCCTACTCCTGTGAAATGACCCCTCCCAACAGTTGGGCGCTCACTACGCTAGTTTCATGTATTGCGTGGAAAAACGCTTGCTAAATCTTATCACCTATCGGCTTGGTAGGATACTCATCATGAACCCCAGACATGTGGGTCAGCAGTGACCGATACGGCCGGACAGAGTCCTTCCCCCTCCACCCGTTCACAATCCATCTGTCCCTAGCATATGGTGAGGGCGATTATTAAGATGAAAAATAGTACAGTTCTGAACAGTCAATGAGTTAAACGCTGAACCCATGCTGAGGGTTCCTTCTTGACGATGGCGCCACTGATGATGAGGATGATGATGATGAGTGTTCTCACATCACGGTAGCTCATTTCGCTAAAATCCTGCCTGTGGCGGAGGGGGGGACTTTCTACCCGCGGACTTGCCGTACGTCTACACCAGTTGATGTAGAAACAGTTCGAGAATCACAACCGAAGGGTGGTGGCAGGGTGGACCTTTCGAGGCAAGTAGGAAATATTTATATCACTTTGAAGCACGTTTATATTGCCGTTTTCGTAGCTTAATACTTCCCCCCACTACGTGTTTTTTTTCTTCGATCACCCACCAAAATGCGCGGCTGTCGTTCCGCGAGAGCGAGTCTTTGGCGCTTCGGAGACGCTCCTTCGTGAACGGTAGCATCGCTTCCCACGCCGACAGCCCTCCGAGCTTGTACATTTCTCTCATAAGTTGCATCTGTCGAAGGGCGTGACAAGGCCGAAACGAATCCGTTTGTTGTTGAGGTGGTAGAGTGTTGGAAACAGCCCGTAATCCTACGTGCAACATCCCTCGACAAATCAGCCTCTATAGCAAAACCACTGATATGTCAAGTCACTATTCTCAGCAACATCAAGTACACCGAAGCGATTCCCGCAAATATCAAGAAGGCATCAAAGTTGCTGTCCGCAGTAACATCAATCGTATATCAAAGCTCTCCTCCCCATCAGTATCAATGTTTTGTAGTGGTGTTATTCGCGTCAATATCAAATATAATGGCAAATTGTTCACTCCCCAAGGAAACAACAAAGTGGTATAAATCCGTGGTTCTGCTTGTTCTCGTGTTACCTTCTCAAGTAGGTTCAAACTTGGTACCCAGGTAATACGCTCTAACAACAAAATCACCTCCACACCGACAAAAAATTACTTGTTAACTTGGTTTTCACTCAATTACTGCAACGCTTGTGTTCATCCCGTCGCTCCATGTTTTATATATGTCCGGCATGAGGTCTTCGAAACCCATAGTACCCGCGATCTAACCGTCACACACAGCTTCCGCAGATGAGCTTTGACGGAGTCCTCGACCTCACGGCCGATGTATTGATGTGTTTGTTTCTTATTGCATGATTTTCGCATGACTTGCTCTTCACTCTTGGCAGCGGGCGTAACTCCAATTTATTAGATTACCTCTTGATCGATGTCAAGCGGGAACAGATCGGAAGCAGCTGTGACATCCCTTTCTGTCGTCACCGACCCCTCCCCGGCGGGGTCACCACCCGCTTGCCCTCCGGCGATTCCTCCTGTAGGGCCCACCAGGGATACGGCGCATTTGCACACTATGGAAGCTTCAGCCGGTGTAAGCTCGCCGCCACCGCCGCGCACAGAACTTCCCGGTTTCCCCAAAAGCTCGAGCAAGGCGGCCGGACGCGCGTTAGCATCTGGGATCTTCTTATCGGCGGAGGAAGCGTTATTATTTCCCCCCGAGGACGATGGGGTAGGCGACGGGCGTGAATGGAGAGGGGGGGGCGTTGGAAGCAGCCGCCGTGTCAGTTCATTCATCATGAAATCTCAACAATTCCGCCACCACTCAAACCTGCCGTGCCACTAAGTCTACTGATCATGAAAGCTCAGAGACTCCGCGACCGCCCTGCCCCAAACGAGGTTTCTACACACGGGCAACAAAACCCTTGACATGCCAGGATGACCCAGGCGTCCCAGGCATCCCACTTTATTTTTGTTATTATTTGTCTTGCCATCCGACAATGTGCAGCATGATCTTCAACAATGATCACTCACAACTTTCCCGGAAGAAGAAAACTTCGGAAACGAAAGGAAAGCAGTTTATTGTGGGGCACTCCTTCTCAAAAAAGCAATAAAGGCATGCCCAGTCGAGGGCACAACGCCTCCCTTTTACAAATGAAAAAATTCATCCCGCTGTAATTTCAAGTAGTACGCCTTAACAATATTATAGGTAGATACAGTGCCAGGCCAGGGGTCTACATGAACTCCACAAGGTGATGAAAAATGGGTGCAGGCCCTTGCTGGGATATGAGGCCTCGCCCGAGCCACTACTTATACACAATGATCAGCGGCAGAGCTGCTGAGGGACAGTGAAAACCAGCAATCTGTCCCCAGGAAGGCGAGTCCAGTTCTAAAACGTACCATCCACTTTACCAGAGCAACATATATTGCACTCTAACTCCAAGTATTTATGTAAACATGAATGCGGTTCTGAAGGGCTAACAGCTGAGACCTCACGTGCTGATCCAGAAGCGTGAGCAGGTCTCCCTCGCACAGCCCGGCCCCACCACCACCAACGCCGCCATCGGCCTCTGGCTCAGTCGCGGGCGCTGCCGGCCGCTTGGCAACAGCCGCGGCTAGGACGGTGTACTTGAAGACAAGCAGTCCCAAGTCCGCCTTTGCAGCCTGCAAGGTTCCCAGAACATGGCCAGGGATAGGGGGGTCCATCCCCTCCTGACGACGGAGCTCACCGACCTGATGCAAAAGGTATATTTGTCGGTTTTAGTCAAAAGCAAAAAGGGAAATATGGGCGGCTTCCGTGTTCATCTGTGGGATGTGGACGATCGTGCGCCGGCTTGGGCTATTGGGCGTCTGTATACCAGCGTTCTTGTGGTGGTTGAAGCTCGGCGAGTTGTACGACGCAAGAGGAAAGAGTAGCCCCCCCATCCCGTCTCTCACTCTCCCTTCTATTCGGCTGAGGGCGACGTTGGTAGTGAACGGCGGGCGGCGTTTCGACTGCGAACAGTCGGACGCCCGTTTCACCCCGGTGGTTTCTTGTGTGGTACTGTCACGGGGGACCCTAGTAAATAGGACCAAATATTCTTAGTAAAACAGGGCAAATATTTAGGTTTTTGTGTGTTCCGCAGGTCCTATTTACTACGGCCACCAGTAAGTAGTGCTGTACACAACCAACAAGCCGCATTGAACACTATGTACCGCTGCCTACTCTTCTTGTCGCACTACAAAGTGGTACATCGGTGTGGTGGTTTTTTTCGACTACAGTGCCGGACGCGCGTTTGTCCCCGTTGATTGCTGTTTAGTACAGTTACGGGGGGCCAAAGTAAATAGAACCGAATATTGTGAGTAAAACAGGGCAAATATTTAGGTTTTTGTATGTACCGTAGGTCCTATTTACTATACCCCCCATAACTTGTACCTCTGTAGGATGAAGAGTTAGCACAGACACTGGGTGTGCTATGTACATATCGACGGGGAGAACAAAGGGTTTTTGTTGCAAAGAACGCACACGCCGTACTCTATTCTGCTTCTGACCGGTCCCATTGCTGCTGTATATTGTCCAGGCGCACCTTCTCCATGGCGTGGGCGGCGCATTTCGCCGCAGCGTTGATGTCACCCGCATCTTCGAAGGCGTAGCAAGTTACAGCAGTCAGCCGCGTTCGCCACGGGAGGTGCTGCGTTGAACCGACACGACGGATGTGTTTTATTTTCTTTAGACGTACAGCGAGCAACCAGGGTTGATAGCTATTTTTACCTTCAGAAGTTTTTCATCCCTGACGTTTGCATCGTCTCCATTGAAAAAAATGTAGCTAATTCTCACGAAGTCGAGACATTAAGCAATTGCATAGTCCACCCATCCACCCATCCCCGCCCCCTACATCCCCTCTGATATATGTAGGTTGGGTCGGCGTCGTTTGGCAACGACACTGAAAAACATGCCGCTCACTACGTGAGCTATTACAGGGCACCATATTAAATAGGACCTACGGTACACACTAAAACCTACATATTTTGCTATTTTTGCTAACAATATTTGGTCGTAATTACTATAGTCCACCGTAATAGGCAACCAGGGAACCGTTTTTTGTTTTTGGCGGTCACCCACAGCTGGTCTTGTAGTTAGACCATTTATGCCAGGTAAAGGGCCTTTACTCCGTACAAATGAATTGATCGTCTCACGTAGTGTTCATGGTAAGGCATTCAAGAGGCAGTTATACAGTGCTCCCATTGGCATCTCTGGAAGTGGCTACACCGCAAAGTAAATCAACTCATTGAAGCTGTCATCCATATGCAAGTCCGCCTCACAAGCGATTCTTAGTAGGATGCAGCTCACCCT
>JBBMHQ010097261.1:0-10189 GCA_037834295.1 Postelsia palmaeformis | reverse complement strand
CGCGACTATTAGGCTTCAGGGGGTAAGCACCGTGGCACGATATGGTTCTTACTGCTGCCGATTTGATAACGAGATATGCGATAGTGAGAAGGGACCTACACGCGACGGCTCTTTGGCCCTACGGTCGCAGCATACTAAGAGGGTTTAATCCCCGACGAACGCGGTCGAAATCAAGGGGTTGAATCCCCGGACCGCGTCTAGTAAACCTTGGGGAGTAGGCACCGTGGCACCTCAAGGTGCTTACTCCCACCGATTTTGATAGGGAGAGATGCAATAATGAGAAGGGACAGACGAGCGACGGCTGGTTAGCACTACGGCCACAGCAGGCAAACGGGGTCTTATCCCCGACGAACACGGTTGAATAGCACGAGTTTAATCCCCAGACCACGACTTGTAGATATTAGGGAGTAGGCACCGCGGCACGTTGCGGTGCTTACTCCTGGCGATTCGATAGCGATACATATGATAAGGAGAAGAGACTTACGAGCGACGGCTGTTTGCCACTACGGCCACACCAAGCAAACGGGGTTTGATCTCCGACAAAAAAGCTTTGTACGATCGAGGTTCACCCGATCTTCGTGAAGCTCCTCACTTAAGGAGGTCCATACCCTACCCTCAAACTGACTTCAGCAAGAATCAAATTGAAATAGGGACGGGGATGCAACCCTTGACGAAATGTTGCACAGGATTAATGAGGGCTGGGCGATGCATAGCGACCTGTTCGCGACAGCACAGGCGAATCAAAGCCAGGAGTGCGCCAGCGTTCGCGACACGACAAGCGATGGCGTGGAACGGCAACGGGAATGGCGGAAGCGTAAGGTGCTGGCGTTAATACAAGGGGAACGTGTATCTGGCCATTAATATGACGAGTTGCGGCGCAATTCCATTTTTATGTACACACTCAGCACATACCGGTATGTATGTGCAAACTTATTGTAAATATGAAGTACATTTCGTATTCATTCGAGTTCGAGAGCATACGCGAACAGGTTGATACACGCGTGAGACAACAGCGCGCGCACGTTGCGTCAACACGAACCAGTATATTTTGCATCCGCGACACTTATTTTGATCTATCGAGTCTATATCACATTTAATCGAGAGCCGTTCCACGTATGTACCCACGTGGTCGACACTGCACGGAATATAATATCTGTGTTTATATATCCATACTACTGGTATTCACATACCGTTAATCCGAAGTGTCGTTGCAATTGGTTGCCCTTACGTCCGCCATGTGGCGGGTGCGTCTGGTCACAGTCGTATCGAAACTACGTTAGCTTCAAGTGCATCGCCACGCACGGTAGTGAGAAGTGCACCGTAACTCAGGTGCCTGTCATTGCTTGTTAGACCGAATATATTTGTACACCGTGCCGTATCAAGCGTGGTAGGACCTGCCAACGTGTAGCGCGTCGCCATTTCACGGAGGCATCTGAAAGTTGAGGTACGAAAGGGACGGGGGGGCGAAGACCAAGCGAAACGCCGAAAACATGCCGACTGTGGCAAACGTTATGCGTGATGCGGTAGGCGAAAGCATTGGGTCACTACGGGGGGTGGCGGACTGCGGAATCCGGGAGAATTTAGTGTGGGAAACCACCTACACGAAGATCCGTCTTTGTCGCCCGTCAAACACGACTTGAGCTTGTGTTGGTTCCGGAAAACCCGCACGAAAACACGCCACAACACTACGTGCCGATAACCAGGATAACGCGTTCCGAATGCATCACACCGCAATCGCATACCCCAGTGCCGTATCACCGTCGGAGGGGTATGGGGAATCGTACACGACCTTCTCACGGGACAACCGACGGTAGCAGAACCCCTTATCAGTTAGGTTACAAGTTTGGGGACAATACGAAAGAAAGGGCACCGGAAAAAAAGAATACGCATGACACGAGCGACGACCTTGAGATAAGAGAAGGGTCAGCAAGTACGGGTGTGATCTCATGCCGCAGCAGAAGGAGGCCTCATTGATCCCAAACTATGTAGAAAATAACGTACGACGCGGTTTTACAACAGTATCATTTCACTTTGCCATTGATCATCCAATGTAAGTAAAGGATTGGATGAGGCCTCCTGCTCCGGAACAGGAGGGCCTTGCCCAGGATGAACCCTGCGGTAAGTGCGCTCTCAGCGCGGCGCCCATCCCTTGGATTGAAATGACCGCGCCAAAAAAAAATACTACTGTAGGGTTTTCTTTCACGCTGGCAGCGATCATTCAATGTATGTTCTGGATTGGATGAGGCCTCCTGCCCCGATTGGTGATCCTACCCTAACTTCCTTGTGCTTAGTGTTCGTGATTAGCCACCTATCGGGCGCTGTATGGTTTATTCAATCTTGCTTCGTACTGGTGTAGTTTAGTTTTCGTCGGCGCGCACGCGGAGAACACTGACTCAAAAGCTTTGAGACAGTGGCAGCTCGCTCTCGGTCGGGTATTGGGTTCGTTCCCTCTTTGAGAGCTGGACCTGCGTATAAGCGATCGATCCGATGTCGAGATTTGTCCCGTTCTTCGACTCTCGCCTCCCTATTTTCAATCTTGTCGACGGTGGTCCCCGTCGTCGACTTTCTCCCCGAGACGTGGAAAAAGATGGGGTGCGTGGTGGTCAGGCATCCCCACCGCTCACCGGTGCCCTTAACGCCACCTCGTTGTCCCTATTGGTTTGTGCTTGCGCCCGCCGCGAGGCGTTGAGATGTCGCGTAGGGATGTAGATATAATGTGCAGTCGGTGCTTTTTTTCTTTTTATCATGAGTACAATATAGCTTGGAGCCCAGATAGGTATCGTATTAATGAACAAGTGTAGAACTTCAGGTGCAGTCCGTAATCGCGCGACGCATGATAGGTTTTGCAGTTCCTTCGCGTTGCTGGTGTGCGCTGCTGTTTCAAGCCAGCTGCTGCCTTGAGGAATCTCTGCCGTTGTTTGGTGCTGCGGTTGCTTGTCGCTGATGTGGCTGCGATGAGGAAATGCTTCTGAGGTTGAATCTTACACTACTGCTACTAGAGGAAGAAAATATTACACGTACACCGCGGCACTGTACCTTTCGGCAATAATTAGGTAGTAATTTTCAACATAAATGGAGGCCGATGGGGGGCGCAAACCTTTTTGTCGTAAAATGTCAACGTCTTGTGTAGCTTACAATTACGAATTTAAGCCTTGTCCATGAATACACGTGCTTTCTTCACACATTTAGTCAAGCGCAGCTTGAATTTCTGCACGAATGAGAAAATACCGAAAACGGACGAAACCGAAGGAAAACAGTAAAATGAAATATCGATCGAACGAAAAAAAGAATGGGAAAGAATCAAAGCTTAGCGAGATATTGGCGAGAAACGGATAAAAACGATGAAAAGGTCGCACAAATGGGGTAAACATTGTGAAGTCTTTGAAAACGAATACGCAAGTGGTGCTTGACACCTATGCCAATGGAAACGCGAGGTCAAAAAGTTGTATTTCCAACATAATGCTTCCATAGATCAGCCGAAAATATGCTCGTACCGCCGCTGTGAAAAACAGGAAGAAAATGTTCATATTTTCTTTCGTTTCTTCTGACGGCTGCAGGCGGCGCTATTTGTTTTTTTCGTTGGAAATCGTCAGCACGCTGACAAAATTTAGCTTGTACGACGATAGACGCTCGATTTCGACATAACCTTAGCCCACGGGCAACTCACTTGTTGTCCGGCAAAGTCAACGAGTATGCATGTCGGCTTCAAATATATCAGGTCGATCCATGATCTAGGGGGCGAGAGCCTGCCGTCGGCGTCCTACGTTATCCTTCCAAAACTGTTGAAAAAAATATGTTTTGCCTCTTCGACACGGAAGAATTTTCGTCTTCTGTTTTGTGCACACCAGCGGCCATTTGTGGTTCATGATACGCCTGGCCAGCTCCCGCTACATAATACCGGCTGATGTGGGAAGGCGGTGACTCTAGGGTGGGTCGGAGAACGAGCGCACTCCATTCATAATTCATGACGTAGTCGTTGGTTTTGGCGGTCAAATTCTGCCGAGCACCCGGAATCTTGCCATTTCAAACTTCGAAGAACGTCCTGAGTTTTTCTGAAACCGATCTTGGTGCAATAGCGGCCCCATGATCGCTTCTCCGGGGTTTTCCTTAATTTCAGAACGTTCCGTTTGAATAGTCGTGTTAATAGCAAGCTGCATCTGACACTTTCTGACGGGTATCTTTGGGATTATTTTTATGGAAACTTTTCGTTTCAATCGGCATAGGTCTTACGTTCTTCCCCTTCTATAACTCCGAACCATACGTGCGTACTGCGAGCTCGCATACGAATAATAAAATAAACAGGAGGAAACCATACGGAAGAACATTCAGAATTGCCAAAAACGCGAAAAAGATACGAAAACGAAAGTCTTGAAATAAGGGGTAAACATCGTGGCTATTGATACTAGTGCTATACATGTCAATGGATATTCTTCCTGCGCACGCACGTGTATTGTCTACAAGGTCTGTGTAGGATGTCGTACGTGTAGTGCTGTCGTGTGTTGAGACAACAGGTAGAGAAAGTGCACACGCACGTTGAAGGAACGAGGCTCATGAGCTTGAAGAACGAGGCTCATGACCTGAAAGGATAATGCATGTGTCGAGGCTGTTCTGTGAAGTGATGGCAGAGGTGGCACCGAAGTGTCTGTGAAGATTGCTTGTAAGAAGAAAAATGATTGTTGGAAGTTGGCGCCTATGTGGCCATTATGGAAGGAATATTGATATCAAGAGATCAAGAGGAGAAGAGAGAGAAAGAAGGGGAGAGCGTAAAAGGGAAGAGTGATCGAGGTGGGCGATGCCATCACCGGATCGCGAGACAATGCCCATGCTACGGGCTGGTGTATGCTACAGCAGCCCGGTAAGGTTCCCTGAACCGTTCCTTTCAAAGTCCCCGCAACGTTCTATGTTGCGTACTCGAAACGTTTTATGCAACGTTACCCGATCCTGCACTACGATCAGCATGTTAGAGGCAAGTTGAATACACTGCGTCGGCAAGAAAGAACAAACTCAAGTCTCGCCGCATATCGAATTTCTCCGCATCTATCATAAGATACCAAGTGCACTCGTATCAGTGCGTATTGACTGCACATCACAATATATACGTATATGGATCTTAACGTCCATACGCTGACACGCCCCCGTGATGTCAGTCAGTAACTGACGCTTACAGTGTAGAGGCCTGATACTCAGAATATCAGAATGCCGAATGGCACAGATTATTAGGCCTGCGCGTTGTCAGCGGTAATATGGAGAAGCCGTGAACACAAATGTGACAACATATAGTACATACGCAAGCCCGTGTAAGACGGTCGCAATGTGGGTGCATTCATGTCACTATAGCTATAAGCGTGGTTGTACATAACCACTGTGTTATATACTACGTACGGCATGATACCTTTGAAAAGTAAGAGCTGTCCTTGCAACGCGCCCCCTCAATCGAATGCTACGATCTAGAGCTACGAGAAGAATAGTACACTTCACTCGCAGGACAAAGAGAAGTCAGTGGGGTGTATATCAAGACTACGAACAACGTGCACTACGTAATACCAGTGCGTAGTAGCACTCATTTGTCTAGCAATCAACAGTGGATATAGTTGAAGAGACGTTTGAGAAAACTGGGACGTATGTCCAGTACGTACGTATATACGTACTAACTCGTATGCATACTACAGGGTTGTACCTACTGTAGTAGCGAGTCAAAGAAGAAAGCAAATGGTGGTGTGATTACCAGCGATGTTAACCCTAAAAAGTCAAGCGCTAACCCGTCTGCTGTGTGTCCAACGCGCCCCTTGAATGGATACCTAGAGCAAAAAATAGAGAACTGTAGACACCATACACGTAGCCCAGTTCATTCAGCTAAAGGAAAAGGCGTGTAATTAAGTTTTGTACATTTGCGTACGTACTCGAAAGTACAGATGGTACGGCAATAGACTACGGTTGGAATAATGGTGTCACGAAAGATACTCGATGTGCTGTTTTGTTGACCAGCGAGTTATATCCTAGAAAAGAAAACGTAAGAAGAACGTATCTGTCTGTTGTACGCCCTTCAAAGGGTCCTAGGACAGCTATAATACGTCGTCGTAAGAAATCGGTGTGGACGTAACTCACTGAATTGTTCGTGGACTACATTCAGCATGTTTTGGGCGTGTATGTATGATACGTACGCGAAAGAAAGCTATGCAAATGTAAACCCGTGAACCCGTGATGATCTTCATGTTCGGAAGCAGTAGAAGAGAGTAGAACGAAGTCGCCTGGAGAGATGGTTGTGAAGTTTTGCTGCTGGTGATGATAGTCCATGCAGCTCCGATGATAATGACGAGCTTGCTCGGCTCGACGTGTTGTGTTGATGCCGTGATGCCCCTTGCCCGCGCTGCAAGAAGATTTCCAAGGTTTCTGTTTAGAAAATTTTGCGGCGCATAATATGTTTTTGTCCCCAATATATATTGTGACAAATATATCATGGACCCCCCTTGAACTCCGAATTGGAGCTTGGCTTGAGAAAGTGGTGAGCTACTGCCGGAAAGCTCGCGATGCACAAAACTGCTCCATGCTCCGGCTGAGATCTTGGCGGCGAGATGCTTGATGAAGGGTACGGTGGTGGTGCTGTTGAACTTGCGTCTGGTGAAAGCGTAGGCGGCGATGGTGTGGTGTCAGGTGCCGGGATTATGCCGTTCGAAAAGCAAAAGCTGAACTTTTTGCTGTAAAGAAGTTGCCGTCGGAAAGTCTCGATCTCTGATCTCCCCGTACGTTCGTTGAGTGATAAGCGAGTGTTGGTTCGATCATGGAGACGTTGCCTAGTGCGATGCGTAGACCACGTTGATGCCGCCAGATGTTTGCTCCGGTGGTGTTGTAGTACAGGAAGAAACTTTGTAGGTACTGCTGTAGAAGCGACAGGAACTGGCTGTCGTAGAAGTACCAGGTGCCAATGCCTCCGGCATGTACATATGTAATGGTGTTGAACTCGAAGTCGCTGCCATGAACAGGACGCCAATATGCCACCTTGAGACCCTAGAGATGAAGCGGTAGTGGTCGTACGAGTAGTAGACCTATATCGCGAAGTTGTCGTGGTAGTCACAGCAGTAGTCGAAGAAGCTGATGGAGTAGATGCAGCTGGGCGGTGTACCTCCATACCTGTGGATGACGTGTAAGTCTGTGACGTTGAATCGGCCGTTTTGTTGACCGTAGCTGAAGTGATGGCTAGTGCCATATTTGCTCCCAAGCTGTTGAACGATGTACGCACTAATGTTGTGTGGATTCGTGTCCGGTGCAGGTTACACAAAGAGGTCTTGTGTGCAAGGAAAAGCAATCTCCTTATCAAGTTCATGCGTGCACAACATTTGTTTGGCTTTGTGCAGTGTGAGCGGATCAACACTGCTGCTACTCGTACACACATACATAGACGCCCTTTCGCTCTGAGCGAAAACCCGTCACGCAGGAGTATTGTTCGAGTAATACTTCCGAGTCTTGATTCGTACCTCCCGCTTGAAACGTGAAAGCCGTTGCTGGAAACTGATGCCCCGTATAGGCGTGAAAGCCCGGTATAGGCAGGAGGTGGTTCTCCCGATACTACGCTGAGTAACCGATTCGTCAAAGACCTGACTGCGTGTTTTACAGCGCGTGCAGGTTTTTAACAGTGCACTTGAAGAAGTGGCTTTACCGTTCTTCGCGCTCGATGGCGTGAAAAGTGGCTAAAAACTTACTTCACCTATGATGGCGTAAAAACAGTCTTGCAACGGTCTTCGTACTTTACAGCGTGGAAGCAGTGTGGAAACCCGCTTCGCGTGTAAAGAGTAGAAATAGTTGCGTGACGTGTTCCGCGCTTACAGCTTCAAAACAGTTTTGAAAACAAAGCTGTGCGTATGATGGCACAAAAATGGCCGGGTGCCCTTTTTTGCGCTTACAGCGTGAAAACAATGTAATACGTACGAGTACGAGTTTCGCGCGTAAAAGCGTGAAACCGGACTCTTTATTCGGACGTGCTACGCGCGTGAATGCGCGCCAGCAGTCCCCTTACCTGCTTCGCGCATGGGAGCGTGAAAACAGTCCTCCTTGCAGTAACCCTGTGTATAATAAACTTGATGAAATTCGATGTCGGTGTCGTCGGATCGATGCTGGTCCTCTGGTTGGTGGAGAAAAACCCCTTTTCCTCCGCACTTGAAAACCTGATGGATTTTCTTCGAAATTCTTGTAGAACTCGACGAACTGATGGAGACGCCGTTCCGTGGTGCCAGTCGATGTGTAGGCTTGAAGTCAGATCTCATAGACTAGAATTCGAGGCTCATATCGTATTCCTCCGCATCTATCATTAGTTACCAAGTGTACTCGTATCAGTGCGTATTGACTGCACATCACAATATATACGTATATGGATCTCAACGTCCATACGCTGGCACACGTGTGTGTAAGTGTAGTCCTGTTTGTGTTGAGGCAACAGGTATTGGTAAAAAACTACGGCATTTAAGTGTCCATAGTGTCCACAGTGAGGCCAGCAATTTCCTATCGGACAATGTGCGGCATGAAGGAAGAGTTTCGTCGTCCATCGCTCATAAAATCCCTCAGGAAGAGGCTGAAGGGAAACCTTTTTATTCAAATATCTTGAAAAAAAGACGACTGAGATAGGAGTTAAACGGTCCACGACAGCAATGACATACAACAACAAAGAACGACAGGCAACCTGCCCTCCTACACAGGTCGAAACAGGACGGCAGTGATACTGGCTTCTCCATGCCTACAACCCGCGCTATCTGTTTTGAATCCAAGCCCAGGCTACCCTATAGCGTTCGGGCTAGGGTTAGGGTTCGAGCCGGGTGGTCAGCGTCTACTGTTGGTATGCTTGGTATTCCCTGCTTCCATCACTTCTCCTGGAAACCCACGCAAGGGGCAATAAATAGCGGCAGCAGCACTGCTTCTTTAATCATGTCGATTTCTTTCCCGCAAATATCTTTGTCGCGAGAGGCGGCAGTAAATAGACATAGCTTACACAGCAGAGGGAATAATACACCAAATGAAATGAAGACCGACGCAGACAGAACGCAACAGAAGAACCATCAGCACTGCCAGCACCAGCACAACCACCACCACCATCACCACCACCAGCGGGAGCAGTAAGCAAGAGCAGAAAAAGTAGAAGCAGCGGATCTGCGGCTGTCCTCCTGCTCGTTGTGACATGATGGGTACCTCCCTTGTGTGCGATGCCGTTGAAATCGAGTAGTCGTATTCGGCAGAACATAAAATTGCATGGAAAACGAACGCACTCTGTTGTACTAGACTACTGGATTAGGCTATGGTGCGAGCACGCACTTTTTACGTACTTTCTCGATACTTCCAGTACATTGCGACGTTTTTTCCCCTCATACCTAACCTACTACTTGCTACCGTACTAGATTACAAACTTTTTTCCACTCGAGCACGAGTACGTACTTTATTCGTACTTGATCGATACCTGCAATACGACGATAACGGCCAACGAAGAATGACAGTCAACCTGCCCTGCTCACCGTCATTGTTGAGGTTGTGCCTGAGTTCGTTTCTTTGGTTTAGTTTGTTGCACGGCGCATCGAGGCCTGTGGGTTCTGCGCAGCTGCATGTATAGGATCTGTTTTGTCTACAGAGGTTTTTTCACGGTGTGCGTGTACGTCACCATTATCGGTGAACGTTCTCCTTCTATGCCGTTTATCATCTTGGACTTTCCTGCGGTACCTTTTTTGGCATGGGTGTGTACACGGCACGTCGAAACCATCCTAAGCTGCGCGATCCGACTATAATGTTCTGTTTTGATTTCATATTTTAAATCTAAGTATCCAGGAGATTCGCGAGCATTCAGTCATTTCAGCCCCTTGTGCCCCTGAAACTCACGAGGACTTTTGCCGTTTCAGTACTCTGGCGTATTAGAGGACTCAGTATTTCAAAATGACTGGTATTCGCGAGTTTACGACTGAGTCTCGAAAACTGGGCACTGGTGCTCTGCCGACCTTTTTGTTCGCAGTATGTAGTTCTTGTTTCGCTATTGCGAATTTTCACTCCTACCCAACATTCACCTGACCTCCGCAGTATAGTGTTGTTGTATCTTGCTGTTTTTTTTTCGCTCCTACCCCAAATCCACATGTTTATTGGTTTTGGCCGACGTCTTCGCGAACGTTTCGTCTCCTTTGTTTGGCCGTTGTTCAAAGCCCGACCAATCCCTGAAGTTTCC
>JBBMHQ010097239.1:0-10190 GCA_037834295.1 Postelsia palmaeformis | reverse complement strand
GTGTCCCTCATGCCGGCGAAGCACACACTGCCCCGCTTTTCGGCAGACGGGGGGGCATCCGGGCCTGGGACCAAGAGCGTAGGGAGGTGAAATCTAGACAGGCAACCGAACAAAGGTGAGTTGGGGAGGGTACCGGTGAATACAAGCGTGTGTGGGCGGCGTCTGTGACATGTGCATTTACCCCGCCGCCGAGCGAAACAAGGTGTCTTTCGAACACGACTGGACACCGTTTAGAAATGTCAGCCTTCGTCGCGAAAACGACTTTGTGGCAAGCGCGCCGGGCCTACTGGTCGACGACTTGCTCTGCAAGGCGAGGGACATAACCACGCAGGAGCGTGGCAGGTGTCGTCTCCAGCACGGACTGAGGACCCCTTGCCTCGTTTCACGTGATAGCTGCTCCTATGAATCAACGGTTCGCCCGCAGTGGAGAAGCAGATTAAACCTTTTTTACAAGACTAGAGACCTCAGGGTCTGACCTCCGACGTGTGACTGTGTGGGGTGCGAGGGGATAGGAAATTCGTGAATGAAAAATCAATATGTTCCAGGCTTTGCGGTTCGACCAAGATAAAGGCTACACGAATTTTCGCCGCTCAGAGCTACTCGGCCGAGGTGCTACCCGAATTTTGTCAGCTTTACGGTTTACGGTCGTGCGATCGATACCGCTATGAACAGTTTCATTCCGCTGCACCAAGTGGAAGCTGTGAGGTCAGATATTCAGTGAGGTGCGGAGGCCCTCGCTCGAGTGGCCCTAAACGCGGCAATGAGTCGAGGGCAGCCTGCGTACCGTAGCCCCGGTTCCCCGGGCGGCCAACATCGACACAATCGCGTTCGCCAATCTGCACAGTCTCTCTGAAGAAAACACATATGTAGGCCGAACTCGTTTCGGCAAAAAATTGCGGCGCTGCACCCTTGTCGACGCTTGGCATTCGCCCGGGGGGTAGTTGAAAAACTTTTTCGCTGGTCTCTCTGGCCTTCCTCCAGCGCGCTGGGCCACGACACAGAAACAATCGTTGTTTCAAGCGGTAGAGTGCTGCTCTCGGGCATGACACCTGTGCAGCTACGCACCCGTCCCACGTCGACGTGGCTGCATCGGTTTTACTCACATCCTCGTAGGCATACCCCGTAATCTGTGGAGTTCGCCAGGTCCAAGTATTGACGATATCGTTGAATTCAAAAGGAATCTCTCCGCAAACATATTTACAACACGTGACAATACCCCCTCGTCGCAGTGTCTCGACAGCACCTCCACCTTTGTTTTCGGGGGGAAGTTACTTGTGGGCATTGCGGTATCATTCTGTGCAGCAGTGTCGCCGGGGGGGGGGCACTTCGCTCATTGAGAGTAAGTAGAACTAGAGGAAGGCCGTTGTTGGCGGGGAGTCACGAAATAACGCAATTGTACCAGACCTACGGCAGTAGTGTTGCAGCTGTAGAGAGCGACATTTTTTCGCCCCGAGACCGGAGAATGGGCTCTCTGACGTGTATGCGGGGTATGCTCCTTGACATCGTTCGCTGGTCTTTTCGCGTTTAGTGCGTCCGCGAAAAAGGTAGTTCGGAGGAGTGGCTCTTGCTCCGAGTGGCCTACCATCCCAAATCGTGGGGCCATCTCTGTCCCATACCTGGTTCCATTTGACCGTTCGGTTGACACGAACCACCGCGGCGGTAGCATCGGTGCACTCGTGTTTCTCTTTTTTTTTGCCGATTCTTCGTTTTTCCATTCTTGCTATTTCGAACTCTAGGCCAACCCGAGCAACGCTAACACTGACTCTGAGCCAAATACGGTAAATCTCGAAGACTAGGTGAGCTCTACTGATTTGAGAAACGCGTTGGTTCTGGAATACCTGGTGCATAGCAGTACAGCAGTGACGGCTGATTCTTGCGAGTTATTTCGAGCCGGACGCAGACCACGTACTTCGGGACGATGACTCTATCAAGCTGTTTTGGCCGGTTCCATGCGCGGGGTGGTGAATATCCGGCGCCCGGTACAACGCATTTTGCCAGATACCGGAGGCTCCAATGTCGCGGCGAAAGTTGGACAGCCACCCTGCCCTATGCTCAACAGAATACACATACATTGTTCATTTTCGTTCGTGGGGTGTTGCACAGGTCCCCCTTCTCCGCCATGCCGACCATTGAAAGACGTTCAGGGATTACTCGAGGGCCTCGATCAAGTGAACGGTAAGGCCGAGGTTAATATCGCCCTATCTTACGGCATTGTGCAGCCCGAATATTTCAGCATGAGGGGCGCCGCCTTAACAGAGGAGCTACCTACTATGACTAGATATGATACGTACTGAGTGCACAGTCCTATCAGTACGTACACTATGCGGGTATGTGGGTGTACACATTGCAAACATGAGTGACTTAAAATAGTGGAAGTATGTTTACGGTCATATATACAAGGGCGATACGATAGTACATTTCGTGGTTTTAGGAGCGAAGGAATATTTTGCAATCCTCCTCTAGTACCTTTCGTGGGTCGGGAGATGTGTTCGGGATCCACGGTAGAGGAAGCACATTTCTGCCTTTTATTTTCGGGACAACGGGGCTCCTTAGCCGAAAATCGTCGGGACGCCTATTTTCTTTCGAAGAATGACGTAATTATATACTCGGTGCATGAGATTGTTCATCGGGATGTAATTTATTTTGAAGGTGAAGTCGGTTCTCATGTGAGTTATGGAGCTCTTTAGTTGAGGGGTCACATAAAATTTTGGGGGAACCTCTTTCGAGAAACGCTCTTTCTCGAAACTATTCAACCGTAGTCTGATTGACCGATCTCAACTTTCTTACCTTTTTTCTGGTTATCTGTTCGGTTTTGTACTCGGTTTGATACTCGCCACAGTACAATACGTACACGTCACCGACCTATAAATACCTGTAATATTTAGACCCCTGTTTCTGAGGCCGTCCGTTCTGTACTGCTCGTGTCGAAAGCCGTGCCGCAGATCGGAGAGCGTGTTGGTGAGAGATGTTCTATCTGACGGCTGCCTGGTCCAGCCAACGTCAATGTCATTGAGAACTTAAGCTTGTGCCAGGAATGTATCAAGACCGCAGCAGCAGGACAGAAATAGCGATTTCACGTCTCAACAATTCTGGTCGTGAATGTATCGTTCGAAACCAAAGCCACAGATATTCCCAAGTCACACCGAATAAGACCGGGGCCACGGAGTGTCGAGCGTGCAGGGCTCGGTGGGTGGTGCTGTTGCTGTACTTGTCGTTCCCAGGCAGAATAGGCACACCCATATCAGATCAAGGTGTCGATGTTGCCTCCATATGACCTTCGTTGGGCGTGGTGCCTCGATGGTGAGTCCATCCTGCCTCTATGGTAGGTTCATGGTACTTCCAGCGTAAGCTCACGGTGGGTCCATGGTGTTTCCGTGGTGGGTCCATGGTGCCTTATCGAGTCCATGGCAAGCTCATGGTAGGCCCAAGGTAGGTCTATGATGGGTCCATGTTGAGTCCCTGTTGGGTCCAGGCGGGACCCCGGGTTTCTCCATGGTAAGTTCATGGCACCTCCATCGTGGGTCCATGGTGCGTCCGTGGTACCTCCATCATGGCGTTCTCATCTCACTCCCTTGCTGTCTCCATCATGACGTGCTCATGGTACCTCCATGGCGCGTCCGTCATGTTTCCGCGGTGCATCCACGACGAGTCTATGCCCTGCCCATGGCATCTAATTGGTGGGTCCACGGTGCCTCCTTGGTTTGCCCGTGATCAGACCATGGCACTTTCGTGGTAGGCCCATGGGATAGTGTTGGATGCATTGGGAATCCATGATGGGCTCTCATCGTGTCACCGTGCTCTCATCGTGGCATGTACATAGTACGCCTCTACGGTACCTCTCTGATGAGTCCATGGTATCTTAATGGTGGGTTCACGGTGGGTCCATGGTGGGTCGGTCGTAGAAGCATTACAGGCGTTGTGGGTCAATGGCGCCTTCATGGTTGGACCATGGCGCCTTCATGGTTGGTCCATGGCGCCTCCAAGGCGCGTATGTGGTTTCTGTATATATCGAGTTCATGGTTTTTCAATACCGTGCCCCCGGTGCCTCCATGGTGGGTGTATGGTGTCTTGGTGCTTCCAAAGCGGGCCCATGGTGCCTTCGTGGTCGGCCCTTTGTAGGCTCATCGTACGCCTATAGTAGGTCCGTGGTGGACTCATGGTGAGTCCATGGTGCCTCCTTGTTGGGTTCATCATGAGCCCGGAGAGAGTCCATGATAGGTCCATGCCTTCATGGACACCCGTGGTGCTCCGTGGCATTTCGGCGGGGGTACCATGGTGGATCCATACGGTTGCGCCACCAGCTGCTTTCGCCAGCGATATGAAAAAGGTCTCACCATGCACATCGCCCGAAATTGCCGGTAGCGCCCCTACGGTAGCACCGATCAATGACGCTGTCAGCCTCTCGTTGCATGCCGCCCCCGTATGCCCCGTTCCCCCCAGCCATCGACTTCGACGTGCTCGTGGGGGTGGCCTTTTCTCTCGCTTGTGAACGAGGGAGGACGTTCATATCAAAGTCGATTACTCCGCTGAGATCCAAGCGGGGCGTTGAGCTCGGGCTCGCAACCGTCTCTATGTCTGACGTCGCGGCCGGCGTTGGTATCGTCGGCCTCACCAAACCCAACTAAAGCAGCAGCTGGTGCGTATGTGGTCAAAGTTGCTGTAATCGCGGCGGTGGGCGTAGAAACGTGATAAATGGTTGCCCTGCCTGCCGTCCACCATATCGGTGTGGAGTTCTATGAAATGGGTAGTTGCTGCATGGTCGTACACTGATAACTGCTTCAGAATAGAGCATTACCTTCGGTTCTGGGGACAATCTACTTGGAATAAGTATGCAGCTGTGTGTGTCGTTGCTGTGCACTGGGTGACTGTTCTTAAATCCCCGTTTTTTTCCCTGGTGCTGCTTCGTGATCAGACATGTTGCACATCTTTCATATTTCATTGTCGTGATGCCATTCACGACCAGCTTGTTATGCCCCCAGGCTACTGTTTGATGAAAACATCGAGCGCGCCGTCGACGTCTGCTACGACTTAGTTCAGGAAACCCGGGCCAGAAGGCAAGACTAGCCCGCCGCGCTCGGCTCAGCTGAAGCTACGCTCCGCTCCCACGTGCGTCCACAACTGGTGTTTGATTGTGTAGTATGAATGGTAATCACTTAAGCTTTTGGTTGAGTACAAGAAGTCAGATTTTGTCCCTTCCGCGACACGGCCTAGAACAAAGACGATGCCACACGTTCCGGCAATCATGTATGTACCGTCGGCACATCTCCCACGGTGAGCATATTGCGATGCTCCCAACATGCGTCACTCCTTGCGTGATGGACACAGTGTTAGCGTGCCGCCAACCTCCTCCAGTGAATGTAGAAACATAATTTTTCGTGCCTGGAATCTACCACTGTCATTCACGAGCAGTGTCACGACCGGAGCGTGTTTACTTGCGATACAGCAAATTTTACGTACAGTCTGTACCTTCAGCTTGAGTACTGTTGTTGCCCCCCGTCCCCACGCCTGTTTCGATTGCGGGTCCCGACACATCACCGCTTTCTTGGACTATTGCTTATCGATCCGCGCCCTTGTTGTGTCATCGCGTGCCGATCTCTAGCGCTGGATGATGCAGACCTTCATCCGACTTGACTGATGACCCACGCGGTTTACTGCAAGCACCTGGCACTATACCACATTCAAAAACGTTGAGACGGAAAAGACGGGGAGGGGATCCCCGACTCTCGCCGTCCTACTTCAACAGGCACGGGGGCACTCGGGAGGCGGGGGGGGTCTTCCTTGCCCTGCTTCTACTAGCATCCGAGTTTCCCTTCTTTGGCACTGCAGCCTTGCTTTATGCGTGTGACGAATATTTTCTGTGGGGGCCGAGGATACGCATCACGCCGCCCACGGCAGTATTCAGTACAGGCCCAAACACGTACTGTAGGTGCCAGCCAGAAGTCTAGAACAGCTTCGTAAGAGTATACCGGTAGATCAAACGCCAGTCCCCGACTGTACGGCAGCATTAAAAATTGGTGGAACTCGTTGAGTTCGGATAGTCTAGCTGGCAGGGGGGAAACGTATACTGTGCCGAGGTCAAGAGTAGGGGTAGCGCTTACACACACTGGCACACTGTACATACCCTGGAAACGAGTTCTAAGAGTACTCGGCGAGATCGTGTGGCGCGAGAAAGACCCTTGTGATGTGCTGCGCGTGAGGGGTTGAGTACATCGGCAACAAAAATGCTTCCTGCTCAGTATAACACGAGCTCGGGTGCTGTTTCGGCGACAGCACTCAGGAAGAAACAATATAGTACCTCCGACAAGAGCTACCATGTATTTCTCTGAACGCATGTGTTTGTCTTGCGAACAGGGCGGCTAGGGCAAATGAGGGTGTGCTACTCTAAAGCGTCACATCAGCAGTTCAGGTGCGCAAGACATGAGCCGTTCCCGCATATAACCCTGTGTCTATTCGCAGGGGATAAATTGCTACTGTGGTCCACGCTACGGCGTGACTAACACGCGGCGCCAACAACAGCATACAGCCCCTCACAGTAGCTGATTCGGCGTGGGCGGGGTGGTCTACTGTGACCGGATCGGCGGTTGCTTGGCACGAGATTACCCCACTTACCCAGGATATAGCGATGACTTCAGGGGTGGTACCCTATGGTCCGAGCTTATCAATGACGAGAGGGAACCAACCTCTCCCCCGAAGCATGACTTCGAAAAAGTTTCTTGCGCCACCCAGGAAGCGCCTAGGGGTGCTACAGTGGTCCCGAAATACATATAGTACAGTACCGTGGTGAATCACAATGCTATCAGGCAGTTTACCACTCGAGGAGCCCAATCGGCTAGAAAGCCTTTCGCCGAAAGAGCACGCAACACTTACGATGACAATTCTCAATGTTGAACGCATTGCCGAGCTTTCTAGAGGCCTCGGATGAATCGAATAAGTCGGGCGGACGTGTCGGGAGGAAGGCGTGCACCGTCCTGTTAATGATGTCGCACAGGCCCTTTCCCCCAAGTGTGGTGGTTGTATCCGCACACATGTCATGCGTTTGCTTCATGGCGATTCGTTTGTCTTTTATGATGACTCCTGCATACGTGCAAGAAGCCGAAAGGCTACAGCAACAGTTTGACAAGTAAAGGGGTACGGCTGAGATCGTTCAAAGCCCAAAGGGGGTGTCTTGGGCCTCTTTTGGTGTGACGTACCACACTGTCGTACCGCTAGTCTCCCACGATCCGACCCGGTCTTTCTCCTGCCACCCCGGGTGTCAAAGTCGTCCCTCCCGTCGGAAAACTTCCCATCTATCACTGTTTCATCCCCCTCTGTAACTCTGTAGGTGCGCCGGTCTCTCCGGCACGTGCATGTTGCTCGCGCGTACAGTATCACACGCCTATGATACCTCCTGTTATCGCGCCATTACCTCAGAACCCTTTCACTTAGCTTGCCTCGCCGGCTCAACACGGACAGGGAATCGTTGTCGCATCTGCGTTTGCCTCAGCTGCCTCACGCGTTCAAGAAACGGCTTATGTATAGGTAACTCGACTCAGCTTTTCGTACTCTAGACGAAGTATTGCCCAAAACGACCGTTTTTCATTCGCGCATACAACAGGTTTTCCTCTGCCAATTCAATTGAGAGCACGCTCCCGGGCGATGACTGCAAGCTTACATATTGAGATTATGTTACGGGGACATTTGCACACGCACCGTGTGATTATTACAGCAGTGACGTCGCCATCTCCACTGATGACCTTTCCTATATATACATCGAAAAATACGATTAACGGTTGGCACCCTTGGCTGGCTTCTAGCCTTTCAAAAACGGCAGCAACTCCGTCGGGTGTTTCCTCGCAGGCCTCATCTCCGAGCAGGTATGATCGAATGCCGTGCACGCCATCACGATGACCAACCGCTATGAGGAGCGGCCATCCATGGATCCCTGCGAGCTTACCCATGCGTGCGAGGCCGGCCCTACACAACACACGTCATCGGCGTTTGTCTGACATACCTCACAGCATCAGCTGTCCGGTCTGTCGCCCACAGCATTCAAAGGGCTGTGCAATGTCGCGCTGCCCCTCTCTTTCGGTGTTTAGTTTCGGTTGTGGCCGGGCAGACTGCCCTCCCCATTACATCCATTCGTTCGTACTGCAGCGGGTTTACGAACGGAATGGTAGCCACTGCCCGCGTGGCAATCGCTGATGAAAAAAAACACTAGCATGGTGTCGTTCATGATGGTCCGCCCGCGCCTCCACCACCTCAGTCGCCTATACTTCTGCTTCGACACGCCACCGTCGATCGGCTGTGCATAGCCCGCGTTGAGAAAGGTGCCGTGAACAGCTGTCCGTTTTTCCTGACGTTGTGTCCGTGCCACCCTTGGCATTTCCATCGCCGAACTACCTCTTGCGTCATGAAACGATTCGCTGAAACACGCATGTTGTGCCTCCTACCGTCGCTCTCGTGCCAGCCCATCGATTCTAGCGTGTCCACCCCTCGCGCGTTCGAATAAGCCGATGAAGCTATTTTATAATCTATTACGGAGGACCATATTTAATAGGACCAAATATTGTGACTAAAAAAAAGCTAAATATATAGGTTTTTGTGTGTGCCACAGGTCCTATTAAGTATGGTCCCCCGTAATAGTTCGGGGCTCGTAGTCGCCTTCAATCCGAAAAAACCCCAGAAACGCCGTCGCATCCACTGAAATCCCTCATACTGCCGCTCCCTAAGCGTGGGGTTTTAATTTTAAAAGGGAAGCCTGTGACGGACCAGCGTATTCAAGGGAATGCTGCAGCTAGAGTACCACCTGCATTATTCTGAAGGCTCCTTACGTTGGAGGAGCGCTTTCGACCCCCCCCCCCTCCGAGACAGATTGCATGCGCGCTTAACCCGGTCAGAAGTCTTGTGCCCCGAGTGGTCTGAAACAAGCAAACGTGGAAAACGCCAACGACGTTGAGGTGCAGCAGTTTGTTGGCAGAAGCCCCGCCACCATGTCACTGTTTGACCGAAGTCGGCGAAAGTAGGTAGCTCCATCGCAGAACGTGTCTCCCACGACCACAGATGCGCACTGACTCGTACAACCATGCCACCGTCGAGGCTACCGCGATTTCCACAGCTGTAGATGCTGCACGTACGCTCATCTCCCCCCACGTAAACACGCCGATCTCCAGGGTGCTTTATTCCTGAAATCGCAATTTTTTGGGGGTTATGAACACGTGGTTCAGCTTCAAAATCGGAGGCCCCGCTCCGCTGACGGAAATCGATAACCCAGCCCGAACGTTGGTTTTCATCCTTTTTCAGCGGACTGGCTAGGCTGTATCTGGACATATTGGGAGTTTCTTCGGTGTACTATGGTTGATACTACAGTATCTGCAACAGAAAGGACGGCCCGAAAAACGGCTCACTTTCTTACTCTCGCGAAGTCACTGTTATCTTTTCACGGAAGGCGCAAGTAAGAAGAACCATGGGAAGAAACAAATACGGCATGTGGCGAGGGTGGGCCGATATTGAAACGTCATAAGGTGGAGTTTGCTGCCGAAGTGCGCTATTTAATGTCTGCACCAAAATCTGCTAAATCCCATGGGATGACAAAAAGCCCTCTATTTGTTAAGCTCTGTTAGTGTGCCACATTGTCCAGTGTCTCAACAGGAGTTTTTCACGTTCACAAAAATAGCCGGCGTCCATAGTGGCTTGATAGGTGGTCCGCTTGTCTACCAAGATCAATTATGTAAGTTCGAATCTAACCGAGTTCATGTTCGTATGGACGTTTCCTAGCACGAAAAAAATATTAGCGCGAAGCGCGAGAGCGTGACTTAGCTACATTCGATGAAAAAAACGACGAACAGTTGGAATGCTGAACCCTGTGCGCGGCGAGAATAAAGGCACGTACCGGGAGGCAAAATAAACAAAACTTGTGACCACGGCTTGTTCAGAAGTTCGCTGAGGGTAAAACCTTCCACGAGTCAGGCTAGAAAGTAGACCCAAAGTTAAAAAAAGAAAGTAACAGCTACAAGGGGAGTCGCGGCCATCTGTGCACTCGCATACTGTACCTGGTGGGTGACCTAAGCCTACTTGGTGTGCCGCCGATAAGACAAAAAAAAACCATGTATGGAGTCGAAACGTTGCTACCATTGCACGTAGCATCACACATACAGCAGTAGATGCTTTCTCCATAGAACCGGTACCTGGTATACGCCAGCCAACACTGCCGG
>JBBMHQ010097228.1:0-10191 GCA_037834295.1 Postelsia palmaeformis | reverse complement strand
TGAAGATTCCCAGTCTGGCAAAAGTCTTACCCTGGTGGCGTTGGTCCTGGTGGTGGTAGCAGCCTGAAGCAGGTAGTGACGGCGGTGATGATGGTGTGCCTTGGCTTGTGCTGTGTCTCGAGAACGAATAATTAGCAAGAAGACAACATAGTAGCAAGAACCAATACCAGACCACCACCACCACCAAACACCTTCACCACCACAACCACTAGTATCTTTATCGAAGATGCACAGTCTGGCAATAGTCCTATCCCTGTAGTGTTGGTCGTGGTGGGGTAGTGGGTAGATACCTGGTACCTGGTATATACAGCAGCAGTGTTTGGTACCTCGTACATGTACCACGTGCTGCTTACGATTTCTTAAAAAGTACAGATTTTCCTAATCACAAGCAATACAAAGTATGCTGCTCAGTACACATATATCAACTGACACAGCGCGACGAGAAAAATCACAGAAAAAATGTGGTATTATGGCTGTGCTACGTACACCTTTTGTAGTCCAGGAAGAGATGGCGATAGTGGATATCCGAGTGATAGTAATGAGGAGCTTTCGGGGCGAGGAGGGCGCTATCCCGACGAGCCTCAAAACATACTATTCTATGAAGGGGTCGTGTGTCTGCCCGTGAAGGTGTTTCCCTGCTCACGAACGGACACAAACGGACAAAAAACAGTTCTGAAAGCTGCTACTGCGTAGGTTCATCACACGAATCCTTAATATTTGGGTTTGCATGTCCCGCGTCAGTCCTTTCGCTTTTATTTTTCGGGAGTGCGACGCGTACACTGAACTGATTATGACACGATTAAGACTGGTAGACCCCCGCTATTCGTGCGCACCGTCCTGCACTGCTCGTGTCGAAAACCGTACCGAATTCGGAGAGCTAGGCGGTAGTGACTGTCACAAAAGTTGACCACAGTGCCGATTGTCACTGGGAGATTGGACTGAACGCTCCTCGATCTCTCGAGCAGCAAGTCACAAGCCGCAAGTCCCACACTCAGGTTTGTAGCTGAACCACGAGCGAGCGCCACCACCACCACACCACCACCACTGGTAGCTAAATTGAAGATGCCTAGTCTCGCAATAGTCCCATCCTAGTGGTGTTGGTACTTGTGGTGGTTGCAGCCTTAAGCAGGTGATGACGGCGGTGATGGTGGTGTTCCTTGCCTTGCGCTGTTACTCGAGAATGAACGAGCAGCAAGAAGAAGACGAAGTAGCACAAACCAACACACCCCCACCACCACCACAAATAAACACCACTACCACAACAGCCACTAGTAACTCTATCGAAGATGCCCAGTCTGCCAAAAGCCCCATCCTGGTGGTGTTGGTTCTGGTGGTATTGTTGGTAGATACCCAGTACCTGGTATATACAGCAGCAGTGTTTGGTACCACGTACTACTGACGATTAGTGACTGTCATGATAGATTACCACAGTGCCAATTACCACTTGGAGTTTGAACGGGACCCTCTGTGCTCGCTCGAGCAGTAAGTCATACACGCGGACTTGTAGCTGCACCACGACACAACCACCACCACCACACCCAGTAGCTATATCAATGATGCCCAGTCTGACAGTAGTCCTATCCTGGTGGTGTTGGTACTGGTGGTGATTGCAGCAGGTGGTAGGTCGACCGCGGCTAAGGTGGTGTGCCTTGCCCTGCGCTGTCTCTCGAGAACGAACAAGCTGCGAGAAGAAGACATAGTAGCACAAACCAACACCATACCACCACCACCACTTTCAATAGTAGCTGAATCGAAAATGCTCAGGCTGGCAAAAGTCTATCCTGGTGGTGTTGGTCCTGGTGGTGTCGGTAGATACTTGGTACCTGGTTTTTACAGCAGCAGTGCTTTGTACCTCGTACATGTATCAGGTACTCCTTGCGATTTCTTAAGTAATTCGTACCAGTACAGAGTTTTAAAAAAACGACAAAAAACAGTATGCTGTCCTGTACACATGACGACCAACTGACACTGCGCGACGAGTCAGACCAGAAAGAAACAGCAGAAGACTATAAAACCGATCGATGTCTGGAATGATGCAGAATAAAACAAAACAAAACACAAACATGAAGGGGACGGAAAGGGTTTTCCTGTCGGGATATCTTGTTCCTGGTTCACGTGCAATAATAATCTTGATACAATGGCCATGACTTTGGACTACAACACGCTATGCCACAGGACGGGCTCATTCCAAATACTTGACGACAACCGCCAACGCAGTATCTTAATGCAGTTTGGAGTTTGACCACTTGAAGGCGTCTGTCACGCTCCTCACTCCCACCGTTCTCGTAATATTCGACTACTCCTTTTTCACTGCGTATCCGCGAGATTTTCTCTCTGACAGCACTCCAGACAGCAGGCGTGTTCTTTCGTGTTCACGACTTCCGTACATTTCGCATGGTGCAGTCAGCACTCTAGACAGCATCCGCTGTAGTCCGCAGCCACAAGTGGGTCAGTGGTGGGAACTGGCCAAACTCTATGGTGTAGTTGAGAGAATATTCCCGCGGCCATGTCACTGCTGTAGTTCAGTTTGCATATTGATTCCACCTTGTGTGCGCTTTCTCTGTCTCGTGCAGTTTTTGCCAGGCGGATTCCGTTTTTAATAGGGCTCCAGCACCTTTGTGTGACCACGGACTCCTTTTTGTGCGAGGGTTGATGTGAAGACAACAACAACAACAACAACAACAGCAACAACAACAACAACAACAACAACAACAACAACAACAACAACGGCAGCAAACAAATGCTACTGAAAAGGATACGTTTTACGACTCTTTCCTCAGATACTGGTGCAAAGATAAGCTTTTGCACAACAGGTATTACAAAAATTACGATTAACTTTAGTTCGGGTGGTATAGATGAAACCTGCGACGCCGGAATTCATTTCAAGGGAAGTTCGGACAGTTTTTATCATCGAAGATAGACAGCAGAAGCTGCAAACAAAACAAAGCACGTTAACTATATAGCCAAAACCAAGTTTCAATAGTATGTGTGGCCACTTCCGGCCAAAGTCAGTTCCGAAGCGAAAATTAGTACAATTCACAGGCTACAGGACGCTTGTTATCGCCCTGACTGGTCTCGTGCCTGATTTCCGATCGAGAGTGATGAGGAATCGTCGTTTTATATGTTTTGATTATCATTGTGAAAAATAAAAGCTCGCAACTGATGTTGGGGAGTTCGAACCAACCGGAGAGGCCAAACGTACTCTACTTTTTTTGCTTAGCGTATGTATGTGTCTGCGGTACCTCAGTTTTATTATCTTCGTATCAACTCTGTGGTTAAACGTACTTTGAATGCGTACCTGGCACAAAGTTAGGCGTACCTACATCAGCTGATTCCGTTGTTTAGTGTGCGACGTGTTCGTGGTGCTTCAATTGTTATGGCGTGGACGATCCTGCTTTGCTTGTTTCGTTATGTCTTACGCGGAGGGGCGGCGCATAGTTGACGAACTCAGGACGGAGGCGGCCGACAGGGGTAGCATTGTCTGAGGTGGACTATTGTATCAACATTGGAGAGCAACATGCTGCTCTTGCCCCAAACTCCAAGGGCTGCCTGGAAGGTACTTCCGCGTTCGGTTCGCCTGTATTTTTTCCTTCGTTTATTGGCTTTTTACTGTTGTTGTTTCTCGGCTAATTCTTTGCTTGTACCTGGAACATCATATGTCTGCCACATCCCCCGAGGGGAGAGAAACTACAGCTTTATCTATTTCTCTTCATTTTTTTTCTTCTACTCGCTTTCTTCGTGATCGTTGCTTTTAGTCAGTTTTTCTCTTTCACAGAAGAGGCACTAAGCTGGCACAATACATATTTACATAGTGACCCCGGATTCTGAGGTACAACTGAAAAGGGAAAGAGAGAAGAAGGGCGAAGAAAGTTAATGGGATGGACAAAATAAAACAAAAAAGGAAAAGTATATTTTGATCGCAGTGGTAACACGGAGAGACACGGGACGGTGCGGATATTGTCGATGGCCTGCATGAATAGAGAATGCGGAATTGTCTACAGTAGAGTGGCTTCCTTCTGCTTCGTTTCCGAGTTATCCAAACCTCTGGTGATCTGGTAGTGTTCGCTGCAGGTGGCTGGCGTGGTGCATCACTCCCAGCACTCATTGCCTTTGTTAATCCGCAAGTGTAACTCGTTCCGATCATCTGGCAAGAAAAATTAAAGCACAGACTTCTTGCGTACAAGAAAAAAACGTATCAACACCTGCAGCAGGAATCGAACCAGGTTTTAGAAGAACCGGCGTTGAGGAACAAATAGACACGTGTATGAGACACACACCAAATAGAATTTTTCTGTTGAAGGCTGTCCTGCTTTGCAGGGCCGTGGACATACACGGCAGTTCGTCTGTTCTACACTGAGTCCAGCTCTGATCTCTGGTTCAGTACGGCCAACTTGTTCAGTGCCGAGCGGACGGTTCCGCGAAGATGGTCGAGGATGTTCAGGTTCAATGCTGGAATCGGGTATCGGCGCCCTCGCCGAGGCCACTCTAACTGTGTCTAGTGACCCTGTATAGGTCCACACGTACTGTAGCTCGTGGTACTTATAAGCCTGAAGAGCACGAACAAATTCAGAATTTGGAGGCCACACGCTCGACGTCCAGGCGCGAGAAGACCCTGATATCTTCGAGTCCTTATAATCGCCCGTGGGACGCTTTTCGTTCTTTGTAAGAATGACCTCATTTCCGCCTAAATTGACGAGGTGTAGATGAATTTGGCCACATCTCTAGCAGGTATTCTCGTTACCGCTGGTCTTGGGGAGTGTTCGTGTCCGTGTCATTCCATCAAGTATTGGATTCGTTCTTTATTACCGCGTCCCTTCACACCCTACACTTATGGAATGACAGATATTTTCTGCGTCGGAAAGGCGCTCTAACCTCGCTGCGGTTCTCGTTCATCCAAATCCAGATCGAACGCCTCTTACGACAGATGAAGCACATTTCCGGTAACAATTTCCCGAACGACAGGGTTCCTAAACATGAAATAGTCGGGATGCAGATTTTGTTTCGAAAATGACGTTTTTGGTATATTTTGGGCATGGGATTATCCATCGAAATGCTTTTGGTTTTTGCTGAAGTCAGTTTTCGGATCAGGTATGAATCTTTTTCAGCCAGGATCCTCAGGAAAAAAGGAGTGATCCTCTATCATCGTGGAAGTCCTGATAGGATGCATGCCCGCCAGTGAAAGCCAAGCTCCTTCACATAATACTATAATTTTACCTCAGGAATAGCGGCCATGTTTTATGTTTGTATACGGTATGTATGTAGATTACATTGCTCACTTCGACAAAGCTGGGTCGCGTGTCTTCAATCAGCAACTCGTGTCATCAAGTAACCACCCCTGTGTGGATACCTACTTCGTCTCGCCATCCATGTTTCACCATCGTCTTTTGAGTGTCCATGCAGGGCATGTCATGTAGTGGGGGGTGTGAGGGAAATATCCTACTCAGTGATCTCTAACCTGGCTTACGACTTGTGCGGAGCGGTAGCAAATACGGAAAAAAAATCAACGATATCATGAACAAAACAACACAGTTCGAAGGCCATAGTGAAAAACAAATACCACCCAGTGCGACCGCTACGTTCCGACAACATCTACTAGTGCAGTCGGAGGCAGCATTAGAGCTGTTTCGACCTAACGCCACGAATATCGACTATTCCAAATACCGTCCTGTACGAGGGTAGTACGATACCTGAAACTCCCAGACTTGCTCTGCCATCCTTCTTGGTGGCGTCAAACTTGGTTGTGGGGACAGGGGGCAACACTTTATGTCAGACACGCTTCCCGGAGGCGTTGTAGGTTCTTAAAACACGCACCGAAAATATTTCAGAAATTCCGCGATAAAGATACGGCAGCTGTGTCCGATTAGATCTTAACGACAAGACTGACCTGCTCGAGTATTAGGCACAACTTTGTCGGTGCATCCCCATGCAGGCAATTTTTTGTAAATTATCGTTTTGTCCTGCCCGGATGCTAATAATATTGATCGGCAATTTCCACGGATGCATGCGCGGGCTTGATGCGTAAAGATGATCGCGAGCACCCGAAATGCAAAGGACTGGGGAAAGGCTGCATTTTAGAGCAAAGTGTCATTACATTAGACCGTCTTATATACTCGTACATCCAGCACTACCAGAGTCCGTGCCGATTCTTCATCCTCAATGAGGCGTTCTACACCTATTGTTTTCGAGGCTCCTGACTTGAGGAGCTCCATTTATTATCACCCGAACACCAACTTGAGAGAAATTCAAACAACACCGGGATGAATTATTCCACAGCCCGAGTATACTTTTTTCTCCATTCCTCTTTTTTTTCGATCTAGGTTTTTTTGTCAAGTGCTTGCAAGGCAAATACCGTAGTGGGGAGGAGGGAGGAGAGCTACTTAGTGACCCCAGGTCTGAGTTACGACTGAAGAGGGAGACAGAGAAGAAGAGCGAAGATAATAAATGGGATAGACAAAAAAATAAAACGTTGCCACGTATGCACTTAGCACAGACAGTGCGCATTGCATAGTCACGTCATCTGGATACGGCACGCACGACATTCACAATACCCTTTATAGAAAAAAACGAAAGGCAACACGGAAAAAACGAAACCACAGCAGATAATCAAAAGACAACATGAAAAATACAAAATGGAACAGAAGAAGCAAACTGTCGTGCCCTCTCCGCAGGGGATGTGGAAAATACTTGATAAAAACGCGTTGGGAACGAAAACACGAATGACTGCGGCAGACGTCCGCCAACAAGAAACACCTAATCTGGGCAAGCCTGAGATTTTTCTTGGGGCGTCAACTTCGAATAACTTTCAGCTAAAAAGTTTTTTTTAGGATACTATGTGGAGTTCACCCCTGCGAGCCCTATTCTTCCACCAACTTTCCTCGCGTTCTCCGACAAGTAAGTGAGGCTTTTGTTGCTGGTTTTGGGAGAGTATTTCTTAGTTGTGGGCCTACACCGCATGATCACCGTTTCTGTCCAAGAACAACGTGTTCTCCTACGCTGCGCTTCACAGCGTACTGGTACGCTTCAGCGAACGCGAAGCCATCGTCACGGATGGATATGTTTGATGTCACTGGTGTTGGAGTAGTCGGCAAAGAGGATCAGGAGCCAGCCGTTGACCTGCGTGCGGAGGGCTGTGTGAAGCGTTTTGTACCATGATTACGAAGGAATGCGCTCGAAACCGGCGGAAGGGCTCGCTATTGTTCTGACAGTAGTGTGTGTCATGGCGACTGCTGCATTTGAAGAAGCGGATCTCACGGGAACGGAAACGATGACAACAATCTTCTCACCACTCGTCATCGAAGTAGAAAAACAGATATTTCAATTGACGGCCGAGCAAAAATACCCCGGGCGTCGTTATCCACGACAACGCTGACATAATTCTTGATTTGGACCGACGGATTCGTCTCATCATGCATGAATGCCTCACGCTGTTCATCAAGCGCCGACGTTTGAAGAATGGCAGGACTACCGCCCAGAAAAGACGGGACGCCCAGCTAAGACCAGCCATTATAGGAAAATTTCGAGAGGGGTCTGAGAACTGCCTATCTTTGACGAAAACCAGCGATTTACTCGACGCGACCGTCAAAAACACCGGTGGACTCCTCAGGATGCTCCCCATAGCTTTCCTAAAGCTTCCTCGAGCACTTCTCCGTTTTTCCAGGGTCGTAGCTCGACTGTTCGTGCATAGTTCCAGTTCTGAGGACATCATGGTTTTCTATCGAAAATCTGCCAAGATCCATTATGTCTGGCCTCAGTTCTGACCAACAGCGTTATTTCTGACCATCCAGAGAAAACTGATTGGCTGTTCCGAAAAATAGCCAACGACTTTGGAGAAACGGGAAATTGTTCCTGTAAATAGAAGCTTGCAGAAAACTACGGGGAGCATTTTGAAGAGCCTATTGCTGTTTCGGGCTTTCCCGCCGAGTAAAACGCGTATATTCGGCATAAACACCCAGTTCTGAGAGCTCAGAAAAAAAATCTCACAATACTTTGTCTGCAGGCGGAAGATATTTACACATGCTTTACGTGTTTGTGGCGTGGAACCTCAGGCTTGAAACTTCGCTAAGCCTTAAACAACTTAAACTAAATCATCTTCCGAGCCATTGGCTTCCAGAAGAGACGGTGCACTCACCAGGCCATCCCCTCGTGCACGTGAGTGGGTCGTTTTTAACGACCGAATGAAATGGGAAAAAGTGCTATTTGGGCATATTTCATACTGCTCCTTGTTTGCTGTAGCTAAGCCTCTCTCCATGTTAATTGCACAACAGTGCAACGAGCGCCTACCTGTATATGTAGTCCAGTACCTGGTACGAAGCATGCCATACACGTTTTATAGCTTCTATAGGAACAAACGCGTAGACGCCTACAGGTGCAGATTCTACCTACGCTCGTACCTACGATCACCTGCTCCTCCCATTGGGGTATGAAACACACACGTACGATCGCGTACCGACTGTTTGGCTGCTTCGCTGCAAACTTTATTCTGCCCCCCCCCCCTATACGTACGTGCTTCTAGCTCATAAATACGTTTTCTCGTTTTCTCTTTTTTTTCATCAGGTACTACGTATGGTAGCTCGGCTGTGCACGTAACGGAAGCGGCACGACATCGTGACATACTGAATAACAGTATACCATCGTAGCCCTCGTATCAGATCAATGCCCGTTTTCGGTGTTCTATTACCCTTTGTTTTAGTCTATTTCTATTTCATTTTTCTTTTTTCGTTGTCCCTTCTTGCGTTGCCTACGTATAGCGTGTATGCCGGACGTTTGCTGACCAAAATTTACCTGACAACGAGTTTAGTTTGCAGGCTGACTACTTTTTGCATCGAGTATTCACCCTCATAAGTACCGTATGCTTTTTGCCTCGCACATTGGGCTGGTACACATAGTGCAGATATTTGTTTCATCTCGAGTCAGAGTGTTATACAACAACCACAACACGACTGCTGTTTTTCTGTTTGAAAATAAAAATAAAAATCGTAGTGTCCACAAAGAAGCAGGAGCTACACATGATAGCCGGTATATATATGTACTGATCGACTTTGCCGTATACAGCAGTTGCTGTTCGTTGATCTGAATGAGTACTACTTATATCGATGAGGATCAAACAAATTGCTACGCACATTTTGTCCCCCGTTGTTTGACCAGCCATCGTCAAAATATGACTTTAATGCTGGCGAAATCAAAAATAAGACCGAAGCCACAAAAATTACGAACTTGAAAATATAGTCGCCGCGACGTCTTCGAGTTCCTCTTTTATAGTAGCTACTCGATGTGCGCTCACCTTTCTCGACGCATTTGGAGACGTTTTCCGTTTTTTTGTTTTTTTTTCAACTTTCGCCACACGGGCATACAAAAAATACATATTTTTTTTTGGGGGCTCCACAAAATACCGAAACGTGAGTTCATCCAGAAACGAGCCGGCATACCGCAAGTCTCGTTTTTAAACTTGCTGCGGAAATGCTGCGCCATTTTGTTTTTACGCCCGATACTTTGTGCGACTACCAAACAGTGCCGGCATGCTGCAAAAATATTTTTTATATCATGTTTGGAATTGTCTATACCCAATACCCGTCACGCACTGGTCACATACTCATCAAATCTTGGAATTTCTCAATGTAATTTCCTATCTTGTTTTTTATAAATACCACTCTCATGACGTGGGCTCGACTACCACCTATCAGTCGATCAGGCACTCGACATTTAATACCCCATTTCCCCCCCTCCCGTACGTGCCTATATTTTACGTATTTCCATTTTCTCTTGTGGTTTTTTGTTTGTTTTGTTTTTCTTCGATATTGTCCCTCCTCCGCCAACTAGAGGAGAGCGACCCTCCTTTGCGCTCACTGACTCTCTCTGTCCCCGCCGCTAACCCTGCCCACCCGCGACTATTGCACCCATGAGCACGACGGCACAGCCAGTTGCACCCATGAGCCACACGGTACAGCCGGCTGCGCCCATGCCGGCGACGGTGCAGGCGGACTCCTCGTGCCAGCCGGTACAAGGAACACTCGCTCGCGCACCGGCGGCGTCGCCTGGATTGACTATGCCTACTCAGGCCCCGACCCCAGCTATGCCCTACGAGCCCCTACCCCCCAAGCTCATTCCTTTTGATTCGATCGACTGAGAGCTCCTCAGTGCCACGCTGCACACCATACAACAGGCACGCGGGCCTGTGCTCGCCGAAGTATCCTC
>JBBMHQ010097217.1:0-10192 GCA_037834295.1 Postelsia palmaeformis | reverse complement strand
AAGGGGCCTACCACCGCAACTCATGGCGCATCAAACCCCATCGCTACCGACGGTGTCGGTGCCGAGTGATGGCAGTGCCGACCGCCGTTGGCGTTTATTTCACCATCATTTCGTGTGTCAGATGCAACCAAAAATAGTCCCAGCCGACTACTCATTTGTAAAAGTCAGTGAGTTGGTTGGTTTCGCCAGCCAACTAGTACATGTGCCTAGCCGGGAAGTTCAGCCAACTCACAGCCGTTTAGAATTACAGCAGTGTCATATTATTTTACGGGGGACCATACTAAATAGAACCTACGGTAGACAAAAAAGCCCTAAATATTTCGCTGTTTTTACCAACAATATTTGGTCCTATTTACTAGGGTACCCCATAATGTTAATAGCAAACTCGCCCCGGTAGACTATTAATAGTTGTCAGCTTCCAAGACCACTGGCATTGGCACCCAAGTTCAAATTCCACCGTGGTGAGATTTTTGCTTCATTTGAAAAAATAAAAAGGAACCAATTGCTGAGAGCGCCTTCGTTGCGTGGGTAGGCGGAATTCGACGCAAGTCGACGAGGGAAAAAGTGCTGAAATTTTCTCGCGATAAAAATGCAAGGCAAGTACCGTAGTGGGGAGGGGGGAGAATAGCCTACTAAGTGACCCCGGATCTGAGTGACGACTAAAGAGGGAGAGAGAAAAGAAGAGCGTAGATAATAAATGGGGGAAAAATACATAAAAAACGAGGTAGTGAATAGGACCAAATGTTGTTAGTAAAACTAGAGGAATATATAGGTTTCAGTGTGTATCGTAGGTTTTATTTAATATCGCGTGTGTGTTCTTCACAATAAATTGTGCACTCTACCCGACGATATCCAGCACAACCAGTGTCCGTGCCGTTTCTTCTATCCTACAAGATAAACAAGTTATGTGGTCACAAAGCTACACCACAGAGATATTACGTTGCCACGTATGCAAGATAAATCAACAGTAGGAGAAACAAACTGTCGTGCCCCCCCCCCATGTGACAAGCCCTTGAAAAAAGAGAACAAAAAAAACTAGCTGGAAAAAAAGAGGATGGGAGGAACAAAAAAAAGACACAACTATTAATACTTGTATGCAAAGTAGGACACAGAACCAATCGAAGATAACGAAGGGGAAATAACAAACAGGCAACTGAAGCACAAAGCACCGCCCTCCAGGTAGCGGCAGAGGTTTGTCGTACGAGGGGCACAACCAGGTTCTCCCTGCTATTAATAGTCCGCCAGCTGGTACCTTGCTACCCTGACTGCCGTCTCCGCCCTGCATTCGTCAACTATGCCCAGCCTCTTGGCGTCAAGCAGTACGAAACAAGCAAAGCAGGCTCGTCATCGACCCATGCATGCCACACGACTCCCGCAATACCTATCAATCGAAAAAAGAGAAAAAAAAGGAATAAACTGAAAATCACAGAGAATCAGCGCATGAAGGAAATATGGTCCTCCGTAACAGCAGTGTTATCCCTGCCTGTCTCGTCGTTTCGTGACCATATAATAGAGCTTGCATTTCTCTAGGAGAATGAAGAGTCGGCACCGGACACTGAATGCGTGCGAGGATTTCCACGGATGGAAAGAACGGTGTATTTATGATATTAATACTAGGGTTGAGAACACACACACCAGCCGCATCGCTCGGCGTTTTCACTCTCTGCGTTGTCGAGAAACCAGCCTCGAAAATGGTGCCAGCGCGTGTGTGCTAATAATACCAGTATCTGTTATGGGGGGACCCTAGGAAATGGGAGGGGACCAAAACTGCTGGTAGTAAAAAAAATGCGCACGTATGTACCTGGCAGGGTTTTGTGTCTACCGTAGGTCCCACTACTGCTGTATTCACTTTTTTTTAAAATTTATTTTTTAATAGCGTGTTGTCTCGTACTATTAGTAGGTACCTGGTATATATTATACCTCTGGTGTGTCTGTATGTACGGTACTAAGGGGGGCAACGAGGAAATGCGTCAAGGCTGGGTCAGCGTCCTCAATAGTCGTGAGTACAGTAATAGTACATCGGTGCATACTCCAAGGAAAGAAGATGAAAAAAAAGGCGATTGCACTCTAGAGCATCGAAAACGGTACGCTCGACTGGCTGTGGAACTTCAGTTTTGTACGGTATCATGCGGTGGTACCTGGTACTCGTACATACGAGTATTCCATTGTATCATAGATACACACGGCGTCATGCTGCTGCTGCTGCTTCCATCCTTCGACGCACAATAAGCATTGTAGCGCTGTACCATATGCACCATGTACTGACTGCAGGTGTTGTTATGGACGAGAGTGCAAGGACAACTGCATTTTGATATTTATACACGAACGGTCCTTGCGTCTACGTCCATACCAGGGTAGTGGTGAACGTAAGAGTTGCCAAAGAGGGCAAGAACAATACCAGTAATAACACCAGTACGTATGCACGTGTATACAAGTACTGCTGTTCATTCATTTCTGCTCGTACAGCAGTATATTAATACAGCAGGACGAACGGCGGCGATATATTGATTGAACGCGCGACAAATAACATGACATGATTCGAAAACATCGAACAAAACCCCCCCAACAGAATGCCGAAATATACTACTCCGAGTACAAAAAATCAAGTGAAAAAACAAAAAATCAGAGGTACCGTCGATACTACGATCAAGATGAAAATACAGGTGGTTCTAATTTTTCACGTGCACTTTGCGTTGTTCATGCACGCAAAATGAGGCGCCACTACTGCAAGTAGAACGTCAAAAATTGGAGGTAGGTGTGCGAGGTTCACGGAGGATATGCGCACTACCACAACACACCTATTCCTGTGTGCTGCGGCAGAGCACGCACGAAGCACCGCACACCAAGTACCTCCGCTTACATACCTGGGAAAGGCACAACGTCCGATGACGATCCCTTGAAGGGCAACACCATAGGGTAGGTCGGAAATGCACAGAATTCAGGATGCCCTTCAAATAGATACCGCATCTCGTCCAAGCTTGGCGCCTGCTCGGCGCCAACCGGGGAGCATCCGATCCCCAGCGCATACACCAAGAGGTCTCTCGAGTTGTAGGATACGGAGAAGGGTCCCTCGGCTTGGCCAACTAAGCCGGAGACATCGATTGCCTGGCCATCCATAGGGGTGGGCTCCATCTACGTGGCCCCAGATTCGTGAGTAGTCAGATCATCAGATCGTCCGAAAAAATAGGGGTTTCTCTGCGTAATTGTCAGGCATGCTTCAACGGGATATCTCAAATATCCCCCCGCGTGCAACCCCACAAGGCCACCCCCACCGCGGATATCACGGAGCCACAGACACCGGGAACTCGGAGACAGTCGCACTCGCAGCACGGAACGCTTCGATCGCGCTCGGAGTCCTCACACGGCGCTTCCACGAAGGTCAACACAGGCGTATCCTATCCGCTGTTTGATTTTTTTTGCTCGTCACCCCTCTTCGTAGCGTTGAAACTTTACGACCTGGTCCAACAGCGACAAAGAGAGAGGAAGGCACAGTTTGAGTGCGCCGGTGATCGCCTCTGTTCCTCGCCAAATGAGCGCCGACCCCACCCACGCCGGGCGCCTCAAGCGGGCGCGGGAGGAAATGGGAGACGATCCAACGGCCACCAAGACAGCTAAGACTCCGTCGAGGCCTGCTTCGCCGGCGGCGCCCGAGGCAAAGCTCGATCAAGAATTTGCGCGCGGCCCTGGTGCTGCCAAAAAGACCCCCTTCCTCAAGCGGATGCAGTCCCTCGGCGACCGCCCGGTGACCGCCCCGGCTACGGGACCGCCAGCGAAAGCGATACCCATCAGCACGGAGACCTCAGACCGCGAGGTTCAGCAAAGACATCCCCTGGGCGCGAAGGATTCCAGCTGCGGCACCGGTAGTAGCGTGTTGGAATCGGGGAAAGGGAAGCTGGAATGGAGAGGCTTTGCAGGGGCGGGTAGGAGGCCGGGGGGGTCGTTTGCGAATGGGGCGCTGACGCCGGCGGCGGCGGCAGTCGCGACGACAGCGCTGGGCCGCGCCGACACGGGGAAGAGGCCGATCCCTACCGCCAACCAGGATAAAAAAGCATTCCGGGTTCTCGGGGAGGGCGGACGCACCAACGGAAAGAGCGAATCGAACACCACGAACACGAACACAGCCCTCTCACCGAGGGGGGGGGGGCACGAGGCAAGAGAAGAAAAAGCTGCCAAGCCTTTAGGAAAACCGAAGATCCCTCCAGCAGCAGCAGCAGCAGCAGTAGCAATCGTCGCGGCTGCCACGACGGCCACAACAAGCGCTAGCGGTAGCGAGGCCAGGACAAACGGAAAGGGGAAGAGCAAGGCTTCGCTGTCGGCTGTGCGCGTAGGAGAGACCGCGAGAGGCAACCACTCCTTGGCGGCGCAGCAACAGCAACAGCAGCAGAGGCAGCAGCAGCAACTCGCTGGCAACGGGGGAATGCCTAAAAATTGCGATGCGGCAAAGCTCGGGGGTGTGGCGGCAGCGGCGACCGCATTGTTAGCAGCAGGAGGGAAACACCGCAACGTTGTTCAAACCGCCACGCTGGCCAAGGCGATGGAGAGCTTGAAAGCTGCCAAAAAGAATCTGACCGCCGGCGACGGGAAGAATCTGAGCACCAGCGGCGGCGGCCGCTCCAACAACAACAGCAGCCCTGGCTCCAGCAACAGTTCCAACAGCAACAACATCAGCAACAGCAGCAGCAGCAGCAACAACAACAACAACAGCAGCGGCAACAACAGCAATATCATTAATAACAGCAACAACAACAGCAGCAGCAGTAACAGCAACAGCAGCAGCAACAACAGCAGCAGCAGCCGCGGTGCACCGCCATCTGCCCTACGGCGCAACTCCTCCGCAAGCTCAACCTCTCCGCCAAGCTCCATCGACGGGGAAGCCTCTGGAATGGCCATGGACGAGGGAAACGATGACTCCGCTGCCGGCAAGGCAAAGCGACGGCGCCGCACCCTGCGCGTGCCGACGCCCCCCCCCGGGTGGCAGGCCCCTGCCTCCGCACCGCAGCAAAACCTCGACCCCGCGCAAGCTTTGGCGAACGACCAGGGGACCGGGCGACGCTCGCGCAGACGCGTTGACGGGAGCGACGCGTCGATCGCCTGTCCTGCCGCATCCGCAAACGGTCGCGCGGCTTGCCCGAGTGCAGCCTTGTTACTTGCGGCCAGCAGTGTCGCTGGTGGTGTTGGCTGTGTTGGCGGCGTTGGTGGTCGTGGCGGTGGTGGGGCGACGCCGAGGATGCGGGCTGGAGGACTCGCCGGTGGTAGCGGTAGCGGTAGCGGTGGTGGTAGCGGTGGTGGTGGTCGGGGTGGTGGTGGGGGTGGAGCGACGGCCAGGTTGGGGAGCGGAGCGACGGCTAGAATGGGAGGTGGAGGGCTCGGAGGCTTGCCGCCGGTAAAAAAGCGGAACCGTACCGCGGCTAAGGATGGGGGAGGGGGTTCCATCGCGGCGGGAGGCGGGAGCAGCGCGGGGAGCGGGACGTCTGGTGGGAGGGGCGGGGGTCGCGGGTCTTCCGGGAGGGGCAGGGGGAGGGGGCGGGGACGGGGGAGGGGGAGGCGAAAGGGGGCGTCGCTGCTGGACGGGTGTGGGCCGCGGGGGGCGAGCACTAAGGCGCGGGAGACGATGAGGTGGCGCACGCATCGGATGGTCGAGGATTACGTGAACACGTGCGGAAGTATCATGTACCCGCGGGTTACGGTGGGTCCTTTCGGGTACAAGCCGGCGGAGGGGCGGTTTCCGATGGAGCGGCCGGCGACGCTTGGCATGATGAGGACAGCGATGCGGAGACCAACAGTGATCGAGAAATGGAGCCCGTACCAGGTGGCGCTATTCGAGGGGGCTATCAGCATCCACGGAAAGGTGGGTGGGGTCGGGTACAACAGTAGTTCGGTACGTCTGTATGATATGTGTGATATATAGTGGTACGAGTATTAATAGCAGATGGGCACAGCATAATTTTAGTAGAGTTGAGCAGCAGTGAGTCCTGTGCGCGTTGTTTTTTTTGTTGTTGCTGCTGCTATTGCAATAGGTTCTAGGGATGTTTCGCTGCTACTGGTAGATTCTGGAGTGGTGTTTGTTGCTGCTACAGTAGGTGCTAGAGCTGTTTTCTGCTATTAATAGGTAGATTCTGGACATGTCTCACCGCTGCTGCAGTACAGTAGGTTTCTCGAGCTGTCTTGTTGCTACTGTAATTCTAGAGTGGCGTTGCGGCTACGGTAGGTTCTAGCGCTGTGTTGCTGCCCAGCTTCGCAGTACGTGGTAGGGATGAGGGCTGTGTTGCTGCTCTTCGTAGTAGATTCTACTGTAGAGATTTGTCGGTGCCGCAGTATATTTCACCTGGTGCAGTAGCCGTTATAACTACAGTACGTATGTTGCTGCGCCACAGTAACTTCTACGGGAGAGCTACTGATACATCACTCTGTCCCGAAATATAAGTACGTTAAGGTTGAAAAATGAGTGTATAACCGGTGCTTATATAGTGTCACATATTGTATCATTTTGGGAAGCGTTCTTGAGAATGAGGTCGGGATATTACTTATGGGCATTTTCGGCACTGTCGCGTTGAAAGGACAGTTACTTAACCAATGGATAGGTTGCTCAACCAATGGATAGGTTGCTCAACCAGTGGATTGCAGGTGTGGTGTGCTCGTCAGACGTCTGTGTTATGGCCGATGGTTTTTGAAGGCCGAGATCGTTGGGACGAGCTTTCCATTGGTCATTAAAGGATTGCAGGAGTGTGCGTACTGTTCGGGTTGGGCTAGTGTTGTAATCAAAACCCACGATGGACGCAAATACCATATACCCCTCCATCATTACACACCATAGTTGGGTATGATTACTGTGTTCCCCGGAAGAGTGGTGAATATGGTTTTGAAAGTTTCGATATATGGTATCAATAGTACACCAGGTATCGAAATATCGATATACGAAGTATATATCGTACATACATAGACGTTCTTGCCCTCAATCCCCGGGCATCCCCGCATTTTCACGCTGATGCTGAACGAAATATGCTTCACACGCCGAACAGATCACGATTTACAAGCTGTAAATCATCTAGACCCCAACACGATCTAAACAGTAGATCATCTGTATCATTATCTGCCGTTATGGGAACTTGTGCGGGATCTGTTTACTGTAGTGCATATCGAATCCAGGAAACATGTGCTAGATCATGCAGATTACTTGGCTCCCAACCGGCAACACGAGCTAAATCATACAGATCATACAGATCATACGGATCAGGAGCATACCTATCTATGTATCTGCTCTGAGATATCTAGATCATTGAGTGGGGATTGATTGCCTGTCCGACGTGTGGATTTTTTCGACGTACATACCTCGCATCAACTGCGAGTATCGAAGTCCCACCGATTTTGTTGTCCGGCCGGTATCGTACCGGACCCGATGGTCGTGCGATATCCGTCACTCGTACGTAGTGGGTACAGTTTGGTTGGTTTCTTCTTCGAGTGTTTGTTGCAGGTGAAGTTTATAGGGTTAGGCACTGGCCGACCCAACCAGTAGCGATTATTTTGTGGTCATAGTCGATCAGTGTACTGGATTGCAGCAGGATACGGTCTCTCATCTCTACCCGCTTTTAGTGGGTTTCCGTACTATTATGTTATGGCGTGTTTCTTGGGCGTACGTGAGGTGAAAACTACTGGCGAATATACTGGCCAGGTCAATCGCCAGATTACTACTGCCGGTACATACTGTGCAAGTGACCAGCCCTAGAAGTCTGCCAAACATGCGACGCATTTCATGATTCCGAATCGCAGTACAACGGGAAGCCTGCGTTTCAGCGCATTGATTGCATCACACGCTATGGCCAGCTGCAAATGCTTTTCTCCCGGTGTGGGTTCAAGCGTCTCGATCGCGTCACGTTAGGAGCGACATAGTACCGTATGTGTGCGGGTGTTCTTCACGTTAAACAGTTATTTCCACCCGTCGACATCCATGACAAACCTGGTGTCCGTACCGATTCTTCAACCCTAGAGAGATGTGAGATAGAAGCTTTATGCTCACAAAACCATGACTCAGATGTAGCAGAGTAAACAATGCGATGCCGTGTCATCGTACTGGACACGACAGTCACGACACATAAACACACGTTTGAGCACTTCATACACGTACCAATAAACGACTACTCCTGTGCGTAAATAACTGCAGTCTGTTTTTATGGTGTGCGTTCCAGTGTCTCGATTGCACCACGCGAGGAAAGACAGCACACTTCAATACTACAGCTACAGCAGCTGCAACTACCCTCCCTGTAGGGCCTGAATTTCAGTGTCTTGATTGTGTCACGCGTGCCGATCGATAACGTATTGATACTGCTTTCGTCGACCGCTGCTATTGATTTTGAGGGTGACTGCTCGATTGTGAACCAAGCTAGCTAGCCCCAGAGACGTTGCCAACAATATCCGTGAGGAGGCCAAACGCGTGGCTAATTTCCGCGAACTAGCAGTCAACGTTTTTGCCAAAGAAGCAGTTGCCAAAGATGCTTCCTAAAAGACCGCGGTTCGTCCCTGACTGACCGCCTCTGACAGTCCATGGCCGGCGTCTACACTAAAATTAGCAGGCGAACATGCTAGGAGACCGCGGTTTGACCCCTTGACTGGCTGTCCCTGACTTCTCCCTACACTGAAACTGGCTAAAAAATACGCGAAGAGACCGCGGTTTGTCCCCTTGACTGACCGCACCCGACAGCCCCCTGTACAAAAACTAGCTGACATACATGCCAGAAGACCGCGGTTTGACCGATTGACTGACCGACACTGACCGCCCCCTATACTACAACTGTCTATAGTACCTGGTATGTTTAGGCCACAATGGGCCGTGACGCGCCCCTATATAAAGCTCTAGAACTTCGCCACTCTGACAGAGAAAACGGTTGAGTTACACTGTGTACGAGGCAAAGGGACTAATAATGCTAACAAATGGTCGATTGGATCTGGTTGGCGCAGGAATAGGGTTGGTTATATTCGTCTCTTACACGGCGGCGACCCGCAGCCATTTTCTCGAACGTCTGGTAAGCTACCCTACCCAGACGACCGGCCTCCGATCAGGACGTATTTGGTGATTGGAGAAAACATGACTGCCCCTCTGACGCGTGCTTGCCTTGCAGGGCTAGCACCTAATTCTTCTGAGGCCCACACCTGACCTGATTATAGTACAGGAGCTGAAATAAGCCAAAGCCTGACTCCCAGAAAAGCTAAAAGTGCAAACCCAACGAACGATTCGAAAGGTTATAGGTGCATCACGACTTATACAGTAAAACGCTGTTACTTCTTAGAATGGTGTTCCAAGGGTATTGGGGTTAGGACCGGTCAGTCTCAGTGGCGTGTTTTCGCCAAAAACGTGCGACCCCCAACGTAGCACGCGTCTAACATACCAACCATTATACTTGGGCTATATCAACCATTATTCCATTATAGTTGGCTCAAAGGTTATAGTTGGCGAAATCAACCATTGTATGCGGCTATATATCAACCACTATAGTTGCCTATATCAACCATTACAGTTGGCTTCGGCTTGGGCTTGCATATTGTAGTTGCACGCTCGACGCTCGAAGTGCCCCCCCGTCCGTTATTCACACTGTTTGCGAGTCGGCTCTGCTTCGGTGAAGTGGTTGCTAGTCCACACTAAATACTCATCAAATAGTCATCCCAAGAATTTTCCCAGCTTTCCGAGAAGTTGTTCAGGCATTCGGGATTAGGGTTAGGGTCACGTATTTGAGCCAAGTATAACAATTTTCAACTATTGAGCACCTCGGGCTGATTATCTACAGATCATACAGATTATTTACAGACCATTCCCACTTCATGATGTAGCTATTTCAAGGCAGACATATCTGTTTCCGATCTTGAATGATGTAGCTCATGCCGCCTGTTGGGATCCATACAATGTGCATGATCTGTTGATAGCACATTTTTCCTAGATTGGATCTGCCCTGTAAAGCAGCGCCTGTACAACCTCTCATAAAGGCAGCTGAGGAACTAGATCACATATCTGTAGATAGATAGATAATCAGATCATGATCTGTCTGAGGTGTGAAGGGTTTTGGGTCGATCTGGGCCAAGGTCCACGCAGCCCTCGTCTTGTCAGCGGCCGACTTTGTCGTTTCTATATAGCCCTTTTATATCGTGATTTGCTTTTTTGCTGATGGCGTTTGGTAATAGTTTCTCCTTTTTTCATTCATTTTTT
>JBBMHQ010097195.1:0-10192 GCA_037834295.1 Postelsia palmaeformis | reverse complement strand
CTCTCCACGTGGGATTTGAACTTGGGTACCAATACCAATGGTCTTTGAAGCTGACCACTGGTCTACCGGGGCGATGGACATGAAGAAACAACGGGCAGGGGGGGATGAATATTTATTGTATATTTGAATAATTGACGGGAGGGGCAAGTTTTGTTGGCGGGGCGGGACGGTACAGACAACAGTGCATGACGGGACGGGACGGTAAGGACAACGGTGCATGACGGGACGAGACGGAACGACGGTGGATGACGAGACGGGGCGGTAAATGACGGTATCTCGACGGGACGGGACGGTTATTTTCAACGGGGGTGATTTTCTCGACGTGACGTGACGGTAAAGTTCAACGGGGCAGAAATTGATGACTGGACGGGACGGCGGGACCAGGTTGATGACGGTTTTACCGTCGTCCTGTCCCGCCGTCACCGCCGTTACCGTCTCGCCAAAAAACTGTGATAAGTTTGAAAAATAAGCTACTGTAAGTTTTCATGTGGGCGGGGAGAGTATTTGATTGAGGGTGTCGGGGGTCTGGATCCCCTTATAGAGCAAAAATAGCGCGTTTATTATATGTCGAACTCCTCGCACCCGGGGGGAAAAAACTTTACATTTTGGTCGGAAAAAAATTGACTAACTTATATATTTACCGAAACAAGAACGGGCACTATATTGGCAGCTGAAGCTTCAGCCGTTGTTCTGCATCGAACAACCCTACAGCAAGTAGTAGTACCGCTGCTGGGCATAGTTGCACACAAACCAAGCATCTCTCCGCATCTTCTTCTGTGTGCTCCTCCCAGTCCTGCTGCTGCACAGCCGTGCTCCTACCATTATCTCCCGTCTTCAGGCTGGCTGACTTCTACTGCTCTAAGGTTGGTGTATGGAGGACTTCATTGATCTGTATCCGCTCGCGCTTCCCGATACCGTAGAGGGTAGCAAAGTAACGGGGATGATTTACCGCTCTAGAACAACGGCGGCAGTAGAGGTAGGCCGCGAGACGAGCACGCGTCTCTGCTGTCGTGCCGCGAGTAGTATCAGTGTGGTTCTTTGCAGCGTACTGTGGATCCAGCTGGTGCTTGGTGCCAGATGTCCGGGGTTTCGACGACGAGTACGAAGCAGGGTCGTGTTGGGCTCGGCACTGGTCTTTCTTGTTTACTTACATATAAGTATCAGCACTCTGGTACTTCTGGATACCATTAGGCAGTACTTGCTGCTGATTTGGAGTTGTGCCAGTTGGTAGATGTCCTACAGCCTACAGCAGTACCTGACACATGAACCTCTGTTGCTGTCTCTATTGATAGTGTCTGGGCACCTTGCACGCGTACGTGCGGGTGGGTTGTAAATAGTGTCTGTGCTGGTTTCTGCTGCTGCTGTTGTTTCTGCTGTTGCTGCTTCTTGCTGCTGATTATTATGGCGCTGCTTGATACTACTGCTGTTCGCGCTGCCATGGTTCTCCGCCGTCGTGATGAGCCGAAAGACCGTACAACAGCCACTGCAGGAGTGGGCATCAGCACGAGTCTGCTACCTGTTGCACCCGCACAGATTCAAACAGGGGTGCGTCCTTCTTACTGTGCAGCAGTCAGCACCAGCTATATAATAGCTAGCGCGGTTACAATCCCGCTTGAATTGCACTAATGCACGAGGTACTCGTATCGGTATCTGATACCACCAACCCCACCCAGCGGGTGATATGGGATCGGGTTAGGTTTCGTGCCCCTGCCCCTACACGACAGCAGTACGAGTGAGTACGTATAATGATACCTGTACTATTCCCGTCTGCATGTACAGTACGGTACGATTGGTTGCACAGCACTCGCGAGCAAAATACCACACCGGCATTAGATGATGCACAGCTACCACGAGTACAGAACGAGTAGCTGCTGCTTTGATTTTGTTTCGTATACCTGGTACGTGAGAACACAGCAGCAGTGAGTGCCAGTCTGAATCAGGAAAACTTGCCCTCGAGGCTGGATTTTTTGTTTGGGAATAAACGCCAACTTCAGTATGCACTGGTACTTATCGACTCCCGAATGGATTTTTTCCATGTGAAACACCAGCCTGCATTTCTCGTTGCTTGTTTTCTTTAGTCCTGTGCTGCTACTCTAACAAGTACCAGGTACGAGGATTATTAATACTCCTATTAAACAGTACGTGCTGCTGTACTACACTTACGACCAATAAAACGACTCGTGTGTATCGTGGTGTAGGGCGGAACCGTTTCCCGAACAATTCCCGCCAGCTCGATAATTGCGCAGGAGAGAGACACTGCCGGTCAGACAGATCATGATCTACTGTAAATCTTACCAGGGCACCTACAGTAGTATAATATGTCTCGAGGTTCTGTGCAAGATCTGTGCAGCTCCCGTTCGGCCCACATGTGCTCAAGAGCCTTTTCGTTCACCTCCCACTCGGCAGACATGGTCTGTTGAGATACTACAGCAGTTTAGATGGTGCAGATGGCACGAATCAGGGATTTGTCCCTGAAGAAATAGATAATTTCCAAATGGGGATCTGATTCGTTCGTTGTATTGATATAAATAGTGTGAATCGTCGGTACGGCTCGGAAAAGGGGGACAATGGAGATACCTGGCACATGCGATACCAGCTACCTTATCTGCGTGTATACTTGTCGGTGCTGTACTGCTGCTGTCACTGCTGCTGCCTTTATCGTAATGTTGAGAACGCGACATACAGCTTCAACAAGGAGAACAAGGCACACATTATATAACTACGAGTACTACTACTGTACAAGTACGTACTCGTACGTACTGTATGCATATTTCGTGCATGTGTTCTGCGGCACCGCGCATGTTGTTTTGACACCCCCCCTATCCCCTACCCCAACACCCCGGCATGCTTGGGTAGCCTATCAGTAGCATCTTTTTTTGGTACGCTGTAATCGCGATACTCTATCATGCATACAGACCACGACAGCACTCCTATCAAATATGTCAGGGGACATATCAAGCAAGGCAAAACATGCGATGCTAAGGGTGTAGGGCCGAAGTGTCCTACACTAAAATTTCGCTGTTTGGTGTCAGTCACGGCATGTCAAGGCAAAGCTCCAGTCTGTCAAGGTTTGAAAGTACTGCCTGTCGACATCTTCGACTCAAACGTGTGACGTACGTATGTTGTCCAAGGCTCCAGGCATATCGTGTTATCAAATTTAAGCAGAGTTTATTCAAGGCTGTTTAATGGGATATAGAGCGGCGTCCTTGCTGAGCGCAAATGCACACCAGGCAGCTTTAGATTCTGAAATACTGAGTCAAAGAAAACCTAAGGATTAGATTATTATTGGTCGCCATTCAATTATTAAGTTATTCACGTGACGCGTCCCGCACCACTCCTCGAGGTGTTTTTCTTATGTCTACGTAGATACAAAGTTTGTCTTTCTCTTTGGAGGCCCAAATTTATCCATGAAAAACGTTGTATTGTCGAAATTGCTCAGGGCCGCGGTGCCGTGGCCCAGGTTCTTTTTCGTAGGTGTATTTATTTTTTTAGTGATCGCGAGAACTGCTCGGCGCTTCCTTCCCCCGTCGAATCCTGTCGAAGGGTGCTCACTCACGCCAGGCGTTTTCGGTTCCTGGCGATTGGTGTCCTCGACAAACAACAAGTCCGGATCATACTCGTACGTACGAGAAGAGGTACGGAAAATCGAAAGCTCGATATCAGCGCTGCTGGTAGTAATATTATAGGTTAACCCCTTAATGATAATTGCACTCACGCCCGCCCGTTGTGCGAACGAAACACTTGGAATTACAGTGCGGTGCTAGAATGGTTAATCATCAGACCACCATGGGGGTCGGCACACTGTCGGCCGAATATTCCGGGAGACAGAAGCCTCAATCCTCGACAGTCAGCAGCTTTGCCTTCGACACGCCGTGACTGACACCAAACTACGGGGTTTTAGTGTGGAAGCCTTCTGCCCTGCACCCTTGACAACGCATGTTTTGCCTTGCTTGACATGCTTGACATGCTTGACATGGCCCCCGACATCTTTGCTATTGGCCGTCCAAGAAGATGCATGTAGACCCACGAAAACGTCAGTGTGGCTAGAATTGCCAAGAAACAATAACTACGCTTATTAGTACAGTAGTGTGGAATGAAGACACCCTTTTTAGAATATGGAATCCATTCCGGTTCGGTCAGTATGTCCAAAGGCCGGTATTGTATTCCGGCACCACGTACTGCATATTTTTTGCCGGCCAGAACACTAGGCAGCTTATTGTTTTCCCAACAGCGCTAGAGCGCAAACACTCTATTTTTTTACGGATGACATGCTTTGGTAGGATTTGATGTAGCATCCGCCAGTGATCGTGCTTGCTTGTTTGCTCGTTTTTTCTTGTCGTCTGCAAGAAAGTATCGATATGTGCGCACTTAGACTCTGGCTACTGGCTACTGGCTACTGTCTTCTGCACACACACAAACCCCTCTCCCTTGAACCCTTCCATGCCCCTCTCATATTGCGCCCTCTCGCTTTGTTTTTTGCGACATATGTATTCTTGACGTTAGTGCCTTGGTGTCGACAGGATGCCGACTTTCAAAAACGAAAAAAAGTATGTATTCACAGGGTGGTTCCTTGCCCGGGAGGGCAGAACATGGACTAACTATTTACATAAGGGTTAATGGCATTTTTGTAGTCATATCATGGCGTTGGCGGAAAACCCTTAACAAGCCCGCGCTACGTAGTTGGCAATAGAGAGGGGGGTGTCGAGCGCGGTGCACCCCTGCACTCCAAATACTTCCGAAACTGTCAATCGATGGCGTGTGGCTAGAGTTCTCATCCCGTCGTCCTGTTCGTTGAATCGTAATTGATACTGATACCAGCTAAAAGTTGCTGCCACAGCAGTGGGAAGTGAGTCAAAGACGGCTGACCCTTCCAAGATTGCAGTCCCGCTTGAGGAGCAAAATCCTTGGAATTCGAGTATTTTTTCTCTAAAGTGGGACCGTAGAGCAAAAAGAGCGAACAGGCCCGGACTCCTTCTAGAGGAGACAGCGTAGAATGTCATGCAGATTCTGCGGCCTCCTGTTAATAGTCGGCAACGCGAGCTCGATCATACGAGATCAGAAGCACATAGGCATGCCCTGGAACATCTACGATTTTTGTATGCTCCACGTGTCCCGCTGCCTATCTTTTAGAAGGTACTCATATGTACGAATGTTCGCCTATACCTCAAACAATCGGATACAGCAGTGCGACAAACTCGTGGTGACTCGCATCTCAAGGCCGACCAGCCGTCTTTATATTTAGCTGTCTGTTCCATGAAGGCATAAACACACGTCGAACAGAGCATGATCCGGATCGTCTACATGCGGTTGGTCCTCACGTCCTGCCCTTGTGAGATTTGTGCGAGGATCTGCATAGTACAGATCCAGCCCAGAGACCGTGTCTTGGTCCATGCAGATTTGTCAGTTCACACCCAGCGACAAGAGGTAGGTCCCACAGTTTGGGGATCATTTTGTCCTGAAGGATCTAGGTCGTGCAGTGGCGATCGATGATCTGCCGGCTGTGTACCGCGGTGTTCCGGTCGCTTTTTCCTGCCTAGAATATATTTAAACCAGGGTACCTCGTACGTGTGCGTGCAAACCCCAACCGAGCATGTGCAGCATTGTGTGTCGAATAAGTGGTCACTCGTGTCATACTCGTGTCTCGTGTGTTGATGATGACCCACCACTACATCGTCGCATTCGATTTTTGTTGCCTGTGGCAATAACAGAAATGATTTGGATAAAGTCACGCTTGTGCCAAGGCAAGCACTATGCACTCATCTGTACACGATAACACTGCTGTTTTGGTTTGCTCGAACTGCCGAGACACTCAATATTCGAATTCCGACCGTGTTTCCCCTGCGTACGTGGATTTTTTCAACGAGGCAGATACATCACCAACACATCTACCGTGACTGGTGGCGTGTGGCAGTCTGCTTCGCGGGCCATTTTCTATAGGGGGGGCGTTCAACTCGACGCTCCGACGCACCTATCCATAGACGCGACCAAGATGTTGAACGACAAGCAAAAACAGGTGAAAAGGGATATTACAAGCAGTACCCCTTCGTGTTGTTTCGAAACGTCAGCATTCATTTTATGCTTATGAAGTGCAGTCTTTTTTATTGCCGTTTAGTTACTGTACCTCGCGTGTTGCTGCTTCATTACGGTACGTCTTTTATTGCTGCTAAGTTTGCGTAACCCCGTTTTTGCATCTAATTTTAGGTACCTCTTTTATTGCTGCTAAGCTCCGGTACTTCTTACATCGCAGCAAAATTATTTCATGCACTATTATTTCGTCGTAGAAAACGTGCAAGACCGCGAGTTGGAAAAATGCGATGGCAAGTCGAAGAGCGGTGGGATTGCTGAATGAGCCCACTGCGCGATAAACACCATCGGGCATGCCTTGTGTAAGGGAAGCAAAAGAAAGACACCCGTGACCATCGCATACATCCACACTGTCCAGAGAGCCGGAAAAATAAAATTGATCGTGAAAAAAAAACCCGAACAAGTACAGCGTGGGCCCGCCACGCATGAATATAAATACTATAGAATACTCTTTTGTGAGCAAGTCAACAACCTTGAACATAAGCTAGGGTTAGAATCGGGTCGGGCCCCGTGCGGTACGACTTTTTGTATTGTACCTCGGACACCAAGATTGGTGTCACCCCCAATTCACGCAGTTGCTGGTGCTGAGACCGTCATTTAATAGCGAAAATGTTCGCCTCTCAAGTCTCGAGAGGGTTCGCATAAGGGGTTTAGTTGGCGCTCATTGCCGGCAGCCACTACCTGGTCGGCACATCCCTCTACATGCTAAATACCTGACACGTCCCATTATCTACGGTGCCAACTGCAGCAGTTGACACGTCCCGCTCACGACTAGCTTTGTTGGCTTTCTCTACTTATGCCCGACCACAGGCACTGGTGGAGAAAGTGAACAAGGACTTGGATATTCCATGGGTGGGCGAGAGCATGGAGGAGCGCATGATCAGCAGACTCGTTGACAAAGTCGAGCCCAAGGTCGAGCCTTCCCTTCTCGCCATCATGCCCGCAGTGTACGTGACATGCATAAAGCTAGCACTGGACGAGGAAATTCCCATCAAGGACAGGAAGGACCGCATCTCCGAGCTGCTCCGCGCCGAGCTCGCTGGGCCGCTCGCAAGGGAGCTGAATGAGCGGGTAGACGTAAAAATGATTCCGGAGAAGATGGAGGGGGCGGTGCTCAAGCTTATTTCCAAGAAAGTGATCAACGAGTTCGTGGAGTGGACCGTCGGGCATGTTTCCGAGACGATGACGACGTGAGATCTTTCACGTACTTTGGTGACCATCGGCTCGGATTACAGGCCGTTGCGCTGCCAACCGGGATATAGACCCACGGGCAGTAAACGTCCGAGTAGGGAGGTAAATCTCACTTTTTTGGGGACGCTATGTGTAATAGACTCGGAAAACATGCTGTGCAGTTACACCTACAGTACACCAACTTCCACCAGTGCATTAAAGCCTACTGCTCGGCACTATTGCCACAATAAAAGGCCTCAGCTTCGCTCAGCGCAGGCGTTATTTGATGGCGGGACTACGCCCGGTCCGAGTGTCTCACTATCATGGGAGGGCATAGTCATAAGAGCCCACGTCGGACCTAAAGCCCATGTACCGCCCGATGATTGTACACCACATTTTGCTCTGAATACTGTGTTGACCCGCAGTTTATACTACGAAATCTTGTGTGGGTGGCTGGTTTGAATAATGGACGCGATAGTGTGGCTTCCCTGTGTTGTCCGGACTCCGCACACACATTAACCACCGGCAATAGAGTAAAGTTTCGTGAGGTGGTATGTTCATCGAGGCACGCCCACATGGCACGCCCACATAGTGTTGTGCTGCACGAAGAGGCACTTCACAGGGTTTCACTTCTGGCAGCCAGTCCTTGTGACCACGGACTCAATATTTGGTGATGAGTAAGTATGTGATCAATAAATTATTTTTCAAGGCTACCCGGATGGAACCGCCTGTCCGTCACACCTTAAGGTATATGACTTTCGTCACTGTTTTCGTGCCCTTGTGCGACCCAAGAAATACACCAGAAAGTGCAAGCGGTTCGCGTAGTGGGTGGTTTTGTCCGCTACGCTCGTTCACGAGGAAGAAAGGAACGGAACAGACGGTTCAAAGAATTGGGTGCAAACAGGTGACTCGAAAACGACAAGAGCCCCACGCTCCATCCAGGAAAACAACCCGAGCGCCGCATGCATGGAAGTGCGTCCATACCTCAGGTGGGGCACTTGTGTATGTGTTTTCATCATAAGTATGGAAGAGAAAGCAAAGCACGGCACCACATCGCAAACACGAAACAAGAAAGCGCCGTTTCATCTGGTGTATCTGATTGGAACACCTCGCGCCGGTAGAATCAAAAACGAACAGCAGACCTGCTCTCAGCCTTGTACGCTGCCCTCCCCTCTCGCGACCACCCCGTTGCCGATTCGGTCTGGTTAAAGTTTTCCTCCATCTCCGCTCCGAGGATCTCCGTGGCGCGCCTCACGTGAAAGCCCGGTGCTCACCGTGGCCCTCTCATGATAGCTCGAAGATCTTGGTGCTCAGACTGCAATGTTGTCTCTCTGAAGTTCACCACAAAAGTAAGTACCGCTTGATTTTTGTTTTGCGATCGCAAAAAAGGCATATGTTTCACACCACCTTACCCCAGGGGGCCATACAGAGCCCATCCATGCTTCCCTCGTGTTTCGGGACGTTCGCAATGTCTAGCCGCGAACACGGCGACCGCACTCCTACCAACCCCCCCTTCACCCGCCAGCGCCCGCTGACAACCGCGACCGCGTCGGGCTCGCCCACGGTGCTACACGCACGCACAACAAGCAATAGACGAAAAACGGAAGAAAGGCTCTCGCCGGGAAGTACTAGAAGATAGCGGTGTCCAAATGGGAGCTATGAGATGTCAGGGGGTACCAACCGAGCATGTACCGAAGAACAGTGCCTACAAGTAAGTCTATGTCAAGCACTGACTACAGGAGGCCGATAACTAATGACTCATTTCCTCCAAGAGCCGGATGATCTAGGATTTACCGGGTCACCTTGTCCGACTTGCATTCCTCAGTGATCAATATGTTCTACAAATAATGCTTCGTGTCACGAGTACTTTTCAGGACCCAAGCACATCCACCTGAACATCCATTCTTGTGCAAAAGCGGGAAAAGAAAATGTGCCATTGTTGGCCGCTTCTCTACTTTCACCCCCGAACAATCTAGTACCCAGACTTCGCAGTCGGAAAAATCTTCGGCAAACTCCTCATGCCCCTATCAAAGCATAAAATCTGCAGCCATCGGGGGTGGCGCGGCAACGCATTCCGTTAGCGCTACAATATGATTTAAATGTCCGTACCATGCTACGAGCAAGCTGTACACGCGCACGTCCCGAAGTCTCATGCTGAACCTTCAGCAACCCCAGCCCCAGCGCAGCCGTGGTTGCTTCTTGTGTACGATGCGGCAAGCGTTACGCGACTGAAATTTGCATTGAGAAAGCTTCAGCAGCGAAAGTTTGGGTTCATCAATAACGCGTATACTTCGTGTGGTCGCCTCCAAGCTCATGGGTACTCGTGATTAGGGCCTCAAACAAAGGGTAGTTTCGTCCGTGGACAGAGCTACGGCCTTCGCAAACGGAGTAACGGATAAAGCAGGGTTTAAAGGTATAGATAATGTGGCATGTCTGTATCCGGAACCAGGGATAAAGCAGATTGGCTGGAGGGAAAAAACCCCGCTCGCAGTCCTTCTAAGAAAGGCATCGAGTGAGGTTAGCATCTCCACGCCGGGCACGAGCGAGTAAGAGGTCCTGTGACGAGCACGGGCAGACGTGTGGTAGTCGCTGGCTTGTCGATTCAACCCAGGAATTTGTGCCTTTTTATTTTCTCTTCGTTCTGCCTCCCGCCTCTGCTCTTGCCCGCTGGGACAACGAACTGAGCTCGAGTGGCGAGCTGATACGATTTGGTGACGAAGGAGGATCGGCTACGAGGACTGGCTTCATCGAGGTCCAGCCCAACAACACGGTATGTTGGGATACGTAGAGATTGTGGGCTGACGATAAGGTGCTGCCTCGCGAGAGGCGGAGGAAACGATGCGTCGGAGCGGCGATCGCGTTCCCGCAACGGGGGGTGCGAGCCGTCTAGAGGAAAATAAACAGAACTCGCACGGGTTGACACATATGCAGGCGCAAG
>JBBMHQ010097194.1:0-22759 GCA_037834295.1 Postelsia palmaeformis | reverse complement strand
GGGCGTGTGCCTCACGATCGGGTGCGGCGGAGCTAGACATCGGTTTTGGCAAAAGTGTTCTGGGACGAGTCAACGCCGTCTGTGACGGGTAACACCGCTCGTGACCCAGAATTGTATAATGCGTGGCCGGTGACGTGTCCTTTCGCGCATGCGTGTCTAGGATCCACTATAGGTATCTACGACCTGCCTTCCACACATGCCATCTATTATATACCTCATCTCCTTCCGTCATGTTGGTACGTCAACCCATACAACACAACGGTTTACACCGACCAACCCTGAGAGACTTATAACCGCACTAGCACGAGAAGGTTTGCTAGTGTGTTGTGCGTGCACAGAGCCCGCCGGGACTGACGTTGGCGTCCTGTGAGTTGAGCGCGGTGGACAAACAAGCGTTGACGAAACAAATGCTATATTACACGCGCACACTCACCAAGAAACTAAAAACAAGGCTCTACTCTCGTGCAGTACGATCTGTTGTGAAGAGTCTCTTTATCATGGGAAGACCACGGAGAAGAGGCTAGCCCTTAGAGTTCGCGCGACATTTTACTCTTTTGATTGTCTGACTCAAAATACGCCACGTATCTTCAGGGGGTTCCCAACAGCTTCGTTCTCGTGCCAGCCCAGTAAACCGGGACCATTCAAGACAACGGTGTTGTTGCAAATGGTGCTGATACCGGCACTACTTTCGGAATCGCGATAAATGAGATGCCTAGTGCCGAAAGTGTGTACCAGGTATGCTGTTTTTGCATCAAACCGTTCTTTCTACCCGTCGACACATCCGGCACACCCAGCGTCGGTGCCAAATTGTTTACTGTCCTCGATAGACACAAGCTGTATGGCCACCAAGCTATTTCACACCAATACTGCAGTGCAGAGCAGGGAGAAGAGGAGGCAGCGCAGTTTCATGCATATACCGACGCAGTATGGAGCAACTGGATGTCAAGTGTTACACCCTTGCTCCTGCGACAATGAAGAGTATAGTGCCGCCATGAAGGAGGGACACGATGAGTGAAGGTGGGGAGGGGGGGGTCGGCAAGGTTTAGCAGCAGGAAAAGTGCTTCATCGTGGATGAGACGCCGAGAATGACACGTGCTGCACTAAAAATGTGGCGCAAGTACTGACTTTGTTGTGAGCTTGTGCATGCTCTACAACGCTGCCGTGCCCTACAACGCGAGATTCGCACAGGAGGGGCAAACTTCCTGACCTTCTGTGCACACTGGACTCTATATACACGTGCAAAAAACAGCAAAGCCCGGCGTGTCGGTGTTGTCTTCACAGCAATTTTACCGACGAGCGTCCACACAGCATTCTGCAACAGCCAAGTGCCTTCATTGTGACTGACTGATGTTGTCCTGCTTGAACTAGAATTACCTCATTTCGTGATATCAAGCTGTGCCGTCAACAATATGTACAATAGGGAAAGATTATTAAGTTAGGCTGTAATGCTGTCCCCCCCTGCCCCGCTCATAGACCCTAGGGTAATATCCTCTCCTCTCTCATCTCTAGCAACCTGGGGAGCAAAGTTCGAGGCTAGAGGCCTGCAAGCCGGCACCATTCGAAGCTCCGCATGGAGGGTATCCGGCATTTCTGAGGATTGTGCGAAACGAGCTCTGTTCTCCATACTTGCGCTCTATTGGACCCCTTGAAGGGCGGGGCTTACTCGCTCTGCTACACGTACGACCCGAACGGCGGGGTGCCATGCACAGACCGCTCCACCAGCCTGCACCACCAACCGGGCCGCACAAATATCATTACGCCGTCTGACCCGCGCCTGCGTAGGCTCCCATCTTTGGTGGGTAGTAATACTGAGCCCTCCTTGTTCCTCCTCCCGTCTCGATGTGGTGACAGGGCAGATGCTGTTGGCGTGGTTCAGGTCTCAGAGTTCTTAGACTGCTCTTGTCCCAGGAAAGCTCTGAGGGCATGTGCATTCCATTCAACAACAAGGGTGCTGGGAGGCAATACTCCCTAGGGGCTGTTCCTATCATTGACCATTCGGTTTTGATTGGCTGGCTGCTCGGAATGGATCTTGCCTTTACTCTGCATGCCAGCCTCTCAGGCAGCCCTCTTTTAGGCAAACACCTCGTTTGGCTTCAATCCAGCGGCTGCGCACTTGGCTATCTTACAGGCCCCTCGACACCTACCTTAGCAATGCCCTGTTGCGCCAAACCCCCGTAAGATCTGGTTGTGCGGAGCGATATCACGAGATCGAAAGTAGTACCTAACCTCCGAGTAAGAGCCCCGGTAAACGCCCTACTGCAGTTAGCCCCGCCGGTCCAACGAGGTCGGCCAGGCAATCGTGGATGCTCTAAATTGTTCCACAGTATACTTGATTTGAGCAGTGTGCAACGTGGACTACAGGTGGGCCTGAGGGGCTGTAACGCATCTCCAGGTGCTTTAATTTGGGGTAGGGGTGTCAATTGCGGAAGGCTCACTGTGGGGTCAAAAGGTCCGAATTGGAAACAAGGCGGTGCATATTTCTAGCAGTACCAATATGTCCGGGAGTGTAGGTACGGTTTCAGTATTAATTTGAAACTAAACGATTCCTTGCATTCACGGACAGAGTGATGTTTTCATCGTGAGCGTCTGATTTTGACGCGCACGTCGCTTACCCCCCCCCCCCCCTACTGTCGATAGGTTGGGTTGGCATCGGTTGGCGGCGACACTGTCAAACATGTCGCTCACTACTTGAGCTAGACAACCAGCTGTTTGTTTGTTCTGAGTGAGCAGTCGGTCACAGCCACCGGTCGAGTTGGATCATGTGTGCGACGTAAAGAAGCTTTACTCCGCAAAAGGGGAGTCATCGTATCACGTACCGGTAGTGTTTGTGGTATGGCACGTAAGTGGCATTTACATAATACTCCCATCGCAGTCTCTGGAAGTGATTTCACCAGCATTCGAATTAACGCTCTGGAACTGTCATCCATATGCAAGTCTGCCTCACAAGCTGTTCTTAATAGGAAGCAGCTCGCTCTCCATCGGTCTCGCCGTGCACCTTACGGCGCTTCGCACTTAGTGCAAGCAATGCTTGCCTGGTCGATGAAAGCCCGACGTGTTCCGTCCCGGTATTGCACAGACGCGAAGGTTTATGGTCGCCATACGACTACAGCCGTGCATGATATTAGGTAGATATCTCCTATCGAGTCCCCCATCCCCTGCTCCCACATTCTCAATGTGAACGAATATACATTCTTGTAGAGACATTGAACAGCGGGGTACACTACAAATATTGACGTATCGAATTAAGACCTTGTCGACACTTTGAGGGTCTGCTACGTTGTCGTGGGGACATGTCTACATACAGAGCATCGTCGTGGAGACGAGTTCGCCTGTCGGCAGGCGTGTTGGGCACCGTACTCCGACGTTTCGCTGTTGCTCTGTGAAAAAAAGCGAGAAATATTTATCACACGATGACGCGCAGAAATATCGCACGAGCTAAGTTTCAATGATGTACTGCGATAAAGCGGATAAATGGTCGTGCCGCCAACGAGCGGAGATCTTTGACATATAGCGCTGCCGAACGGAACGTCGAAAATAATCGGTTGCTGTAGGCAAGGCGGTATTCCGTGAAACCAATTACCTTCTTAAACCGTGAGATGTGCTCATGCTTGATGCGGTCTGATAAATAGGCGTCTGTAACGAAGACCCGTCAGAGGAGTTAACGATAATTCTGCTAAGCTGGCAAATCAGCCGATCAGAAAATCCCTTGAAAGCATAACTTGTAGACCGTGGCTAGACGTGGGCGCAAACCTCTTTCTACAAGGTTCATGTGGCTGGCGCCGAATGCTCGGTGGCTGATAGCTGATACGCCACTCGAAGTAAGCTGCAGTCAAGTGATGTTTGCATGTGCACGGTACACTGGTGCAGTTCAACGAACAAGAAAATCCCGCGAAACAATGCGGACTAACTTGATACTTGGCACCGTAGAACCCCTTATCGCCCTTCGCGAAGACAGCGCGCCGATAACAGCAGTACTCCGATAATTCACCGACGAAACAGAGTAATACTTTTTTAAGCCAGGCCGCTGAACGTCACCGCTCCAGTAACAAGCCCCGTGCATACGGTGCTGCGCACGTGTGCCGGGGATCGCACGCTAGGTGCGCGCGGGGAGTGAAGGGGCTTGGCTTCTTACCCACGAGCGGGCACCGGTCCAGCCCGCGGAGTCTCGGTACCCCGATATACTTCTCGTGGGTATCTGACATGAGTCATGCCGGGTTCCAAAAGTAAGAGCACACTCTGAAGGCTATCCTGTCAGGCTTCGATGACAATATTTACAGCTTGAAATATGTCGACCGCTGTACGCGGAGCGCAACAGTGTTTACTAGTAGGATTATGGGCCGAGAAATTCAATAAAGGATTCCTCTCCGATGGTACACCCCTTGGCGATGAGAAGGAGACACAGAGGCTTATGTGGCCGCATTTGATACCTGAAATGTTGTAGGATCAATTGATTCTGACATGTGTGGTTATAGAGCCACAAGACCTACACGAGGTGTCAAATTCAAAAGTTTAACCTGTTCCGACCTGAAGGACACAGCATTTGTACAACCGCTTGTCCGAATCGATCTATAAGGGATATCGCCTCTGCATATATTTGCGGTGTGTCTACACGAGGTTTATGAGTTGCTATTGTTGTACACGTGAAAACGGCGAGACACACATCGCTTCTGTAAAATTTGCATTGGGCAATATCTTAAATAGCCTCCTTCCATTCGCGCGTGCGGCTATACCGTACAAAGACGGTACTTTCCAACAAAAAGTCTGGGATTGGCGGAATTCCTGAGCCAAGAAACTACCCGGCAAACTCTCGTACTCCAAGTTGCCTCGTGCAAAACGTTCTTAGCATCAAGGCTAAAGTTATCGCCCTGAGTCGAGCCTCCACCTTACCTCAAACTTCGATTTTTGATGGGGTATGTATGGAAGTCTATATGTGAGAAACCCCAGGCCAAAACAGGTGATGTACTTTCATTGGATGCGTTTCCACCTAAAATGGAACTTATTTCACCTCTTCCACATAAATGACGAAGGCCGGGAGTTCATGGGCGCGGAATGTAAAAGGGAAGGTTTCCGCCTCCGAGGCGTATCTCACATCAGGGGTGCTTCTTCGATTTTGAAGTCGAAGTTGGAGTTAGGGGTTTCTAGACGCGTCAGCTGGGTGATTTGGCGGAACAGCAGACGCAGAGCGAAACGATGCGTGCCTTACCGACCATCTCAGGGGACAGCTTACGTGACATCGAAGCAACCTCTACAGGTTTCGGGAGTGACCTGGATGTGACACTGACACAGGTGTGTCACATCAAGACAAACAACAACGAACCACCCCAAAGTCTAGTCACCCGGAGCTGAAGCATGAACTAGATAGGTTTCAGGGTAAGATATGTACAAGGCAGTTCTTCCATGGGATTATGTAGAGGAGATATCCCTCCTGCACTCATATTCGCTCAATCGTCTGTACGGGTTGCACAAAAGCTGACTAGGGCACGTGTTTGCCGGACGCTCTTGGGCGTATAACTCCTCCCTGTCACACTCGACTATATTCCGAGATTTTGGAACGGGACCATAAACGAGCTCAAGCTTTGCTTTTCCCTAAGTCGCCTGAGGATAAGCATGAATGTATCGCTAGATAAACAACAAGACTCCAAAAGTATTGGGGCTAGTCCAAATCGAAAAAGTATATATATTATTAGCCTAGCCTTTTTCAACCCGTGATACTGAGACGACATGAACAACGCATTCACACATTTGAAGTAGCGATAGTCCCAAACGATGTCCCGACGCAGAGACATGGAAGAAACGGCCCACATAAAAACACGCACCACTAAACGTACAGAAGTGCAGGGCTCCAACAGGTTGGAAGTGTGACGGAATCACACACGCCACCAGACACTGGTTGAAACGGCGAAACTATTCTCCTCTACTTCCGTCTCATCCTCTACGTACTGTCCACGATAAACAAAGCACGGTGCTGCCAGAAACCCGGCATGCATCAATGCATTTTATTTAGCTAGATTTACTCGATCGCAATTGCCGCGCATGTGTTTGAACTAGAACTATGCTTGTGCATAAAGAACCACGGATACTCGTAGAGAAAAGCGCTAATATCATCGGAGCCAATTGCATAGCGAATAGAACGACGAGAGCCCTATGATCGCTGGGAAATGTGCTGAACACCCTCAGGGGGTATTTTATGTCCGAACCTAAGAGTTCGTCGCCGACACTGCTTCCAGAAATCAAACGTCGAGAGCGCACACTCGAACACGTACGGTTCCGACAGCCTGAAGATGCGTTCCCGTCTAAACACCCAATAAAACCGAGCCCGAGCAGGAAACGCACGATAGCCCCAATGGCCCCGCAAAATCGCAATATTCAAAAGATGACAGAACTGTGCACATACTGGCATGTAATGGTGCAGTACCAAACAGTGCGAGGTGTCCACTCCCCTTGCACGCTACGGTATGCCTGTATTTTCTTATGCGTACGTTTCCTGAAATTGAAAAAGGTACACGAACGGGTTGATGCCGCCATGTAACTGGGGCCAGATCCAAATCTCAGGTTCCCAACAAAGAGTTACGTAAGCCTTAACCGATCACCGGCATATGTATATAAAGCATGTACGTACAGCGAAGCAAACAGTGGAGCAAACATCTAGCTGTGTAGTTTCGTACTTGTAAGTATGCATGTATTTTCAGTTGAACGAGTGCAACTTCATTCCGCATAGTGGATTTCAAACATGGTTCGTTGGTAGTTGACGAGCATGAGCCCTGTCACAAGTCCAAAACCTTGCGACTAAAACTTGAGAACAGCTACAGCGCCTCATTATGTCATAGCTGCATCAAAACCTATCCTGGAGACAGGCGCGTAACAGGCAGTACAAACATCCGCGTCATGAAAACACCAAGCCATATATTCGAATCACATCGCATGGTACATGGTAAACCGACTGGAGGCAGATGCGCTACATGGTCGCTATCCGATACGCATTTTCAGCGATACGAATAACCCCGCCGGAAACTCGAACACCATCACCCAATTTCTCGCTCATCAACGGCACAGCTGGTCATGCATAACGTCAGCAAACGTTCACTAAAACAACGTCTGAAAATCGTCCCTGATCTGGTGCTACGGTAGGAAGAGGGAACCTCATTTGTTTTCGCAACGACCTTTACGCTACTCGCGCGAGGGCCTATCAATGTTTACTCATCGTGGGACGCCCAATGATTGTTTTTATCGCCGGAGCAACAAACGATTCCATGGCAGCGCATATCGTAAAAAAAACAAGATTCATAGACTTACTTGAAGACTTTATAAATAATATGGTGACCCAGCCGGTCGGCTCTTAGCGGCTCGCAATCAAAGGCGCAGAAGCGACCCTTCTTGCCGGGGCACCCGTCACTGTGCTACCACTGAAAACAATGTCATCACTGGCAACGAACGCGCGTATCACGAACGCCATTCGTAGGGACGAGTTGTGAAGTCCAACTGCCACAGTAACGAAGTAGGCCAGAACGAATTATTCGCCCTCGACCCGTAACTCTGTCGCCGGGTTGAGCTGGATGAGGACTGCATCGCCATCGGAGCCCTGCATAGCCACCGAAGATAAAACCCCATCAAAAATGTCGCACATGCCGAGGAGAAACCAAGTAACGACCGCGGGGTAACGTCGGCAATGCCCGCGATGATTAACAATCATGGGTTAGAAACGTGGGAAACGTGTTGAGGTAGGTGTATCTCACTTGAATAACAGCGTGAACTGGTAATCTAGTGAACAAGTTTCCAGAATGCACAGCCAGAAAATGAAAACCCGAAGGTAGTCGGTCAGCTAGATGAGTATCGCGTAGCTATGTAACGACTCAATAACGCACATCGACGGTCTTGCCCACCTGTGGGAATTTCACAATGCAGTCTCCAGCGGTTCCACCAGAAAGGCTGACGGCATCGATGATGAAAGGGTTGGAATTCTCGAGCACGATCCGAGGCTCTGCAAAAAACAAACACAGATGAAATGGAGCACGGTACGCGACGAGACATCGGTTTCGAGAAGAGAAGATGTTGACGGGTGTTATTGGTACTGCGTACAAGTGGTGCACGTTTCGTTTCCATTTTAATTCAGGTTGTGACGGACGGAAACTGCTCAGGCGCCAGGGCAAGGTAAACGTCCTACTCCTCATGCTGGTACATGACTACTGCCAACCAGGCTGCACCTGGAACACCGTCACAGCTAAACCCCTGGCAAAGGGGAGTTCTAGTGCGCGCAGGAATTGCGTTCTAGGCCCAAAGCTCCGGAAACATTTGATAGGCGCGCCTCTGCTGAAATTTGCAGTGCACCATATCTTCACGCCGAACCCAATTATGGCGGTTCATTCAAGACGGAATAACTCGCCTGCCCCCGATTCGATCCTGAGATCCTTGAGGACCACCCCGGACGTAGTACCGGATACAACAAGATTAGCCGACTGGTCCCCTCCTTCCGGCACCTCGATCAATCCGAAACGAAAGCCGCCGTCTTCGGTACCCTTGAGCAAAACATTGACGGAGTTCTCATAGCTCCTTGTATTTCCTGATGCGGTGAAGTAGGTTCTGATAACGATTGAGGGTGTTTGCAAGGATGATAACTCCTGACTAGGTAACATCATAGAAGGTTTATTCTTTTAAGTGCAATTCGAAGCATTCTGTAGGCAATGTCGCTTTCTGAGGGATACTTGGACGTCAAGTAGTAGGCACCGCGCAGAGCTGAGCGCGGCTACTGTGCCTGTTTTTCACAGAAAAACGTGGCGATTTTGAAAATACATTCGCAGCCTGGAGATTCACTCACGTGAGAAGAAAAGCAGCAATGAGCCATTGTGGCTCCCGTGGCCTACTATCCTTCTAAGAGAAGCGGTCTAAGCCCGTACTGAGATAAAGCATGCCTACTGTAGTTTCTGGACAACCAGCTCCATGCGCTCATCAATGAAGTATGAGTAGAGTGCTCACCGACTGCGTGAGGGTAAAGTCGGTCACGCCATCCAGAACGATCTCGGGTCCCTCGGGACTTGCGCTCCTATAAGAGTAAAAAGCATTGGCCCTGCATTCGGCGAGTGCGAGAGAGGAATGCCACATGGAGCACATGTCTGGAAGGTGGAAATGATGTTCCACGTCCTTTGAGGCGTTTCGTTTAGGGAATGTTTGGCAATGTTTTGAAGTACGAGTAGGTGTTTATCGCTTTGAAGATGAGGCAGCAACCTTGCAATGGGTGCGCCCTCCAATTAGAGAGGATTCGGTATAGTACGCAGCAGCCCTGCTCAGCCCGCTGTTGCCAGTCATTACTGCTCAAAACAGAAGCCGAGAAGGCGGACGTTAGAAGCCGGTATTCCGACCCTCCGTGTAAGGTGTGTGTAATCCGTGACTAGCAAGGACAGGTGAAGGTAGTTTAGCCAGAGGGAACATTTGACTTGCATCAGCAGCTAAGAACCAGGACCCGGGTAGGATCTTGATCGCGCCAAAGAGGTACGTATTTACCTGAATAGGGATAACTGGCACAAAACAATTACGTTTATTCGACACTTCGTATGTAATTTTGGGCCTTGTCTCGACAGAACATGTTTGGAGCAGAGGTGGTCGGTTGGATCAAGATTTCTTCAACCTCCCCCGGCCGGGAGATATCGACTGACAGAACTGTGTGCTAGTAGGTGTGGTCCAGTACCGAGTCGAAGTGATCAGTGGTTCAAACGGTGAGTGCTCGCATATTCCGACGGCATGACAGGGCATGACAGGGCATGACAGGATATGACAGGGCATGACAGGGCATGACAGGGCATGACAGGGCATGACAGGGCATGACAGGGCATGACAGGGCAGTGTAAAAAGATGCAGCAAACACAAAAAAAAAAACTGAACAGAACCGTATTGGGCTGTACCCGACAAATTGGGCCCAAATAAGCGAGGGTCATATATTTTGCTCACCGGACGCCATTGGTGTCCAGGTAGCGTCCACCAGCCAGAGGGCAAGCTTGCCCGGCACCCATGTCGATGGTGATGTCCTGGCACAGTGCCGTGATCAAAACTTGGGTCCGATGGACAGAAAAGCGAATGCTATTCAAATATTTATAACGTGACGAACCGCGTTATCGCCTGTATGCCCGGTATCTACGAGATACACATTGGCCGCTGCATGCATCTCCGGTGCCTCAGGCAATCCATGATCGATAAGATGCTTGAATTGCCCTATTTATTGTATTGATGTCAGTGTGCAGACTACATGGACTCGGTTACACAGGCTCTGTGCTATAGACACGTATAAGCCTTGGCACGACGTTGATATCAGGAAGGCACACCTCCGAGTCTATGATGTCGAAGCCGACGTTTCCCACTGTGCCGGCAGGGCCCGCAGACTCCAGGTTGGACACGACGGCAATATTGTTCACCTGTAGATACAATATCATCATAGACCTCCGCATGAGTTGGTCTGGAGTATCGATGTGCGGCTAGTAGTTTTTTCCGATCGACGCAACCTCCGAAACAGGGTCAGTCCGTGCTAACTATACGGCAACTAGGCCGGTACCGGCTCTTGATAGGACCTGCCACATCTGCAAGCTTGATTGGCTTGGTAGGCGCGAATATTGCAGCATCGCCCGCGCGAAGAAAGGTTTGACTCTCCTGTGTAGGTTTTCGATGTGTAGAGCACAATCACACCCATATGCAAACACTCACGATGACGCCCGAAACGCCGTCGGCGGTGATGATTCCGTCTGCGCCGACGCCACTCCCGTGCATGCGGAGATACGTGGCGATGGAGTCGCCGTCCTCGGTCCGTTCACCTGTTCGTTTGGACCGTTCCAGCCGTGAGGGTTACGTGCGGTAGATGCTTTTATACACCCTCGCAGACGTTGTCATGCTATTGAGATTGAGAGAGGAGCACCCAAGACTCTACTCGATATTCATTGTATCCCCTCATGCAGCGATTACCTCTAACATCATCCGACTGCGGGACGGTCATGGCATCCCGGGCTTGCATTCTACGAACATCACCTAGTAGGCTAATCCCGCTCTTGAGAAACACTGGGCCGTCCACGTAATAATCTCCCTCGATCAGAACAACCTCCGGCGTCTGCGAAGGACAGAGGTTGTGGGACACAGCGGGTGTTCTTGTTTCGTAAGAGGAATAGAAAATATTTGATGGAGTAAAAGCGAGCAAAGCCTCGTGCATTCAAACCTGTATGAAGAGGGACTGCACACCTTTATTTGCGGTGATTTTGGCACACAATGACATTTGGCTTTTGAGCGCTTCCACCGAGTTACCTAGAGGCGTTCTGCAATAGAGATTCACCCCAAATTTTATAAAGCTCCTCACTGGAAGAGCTCCACACTAATAGTAGGTCATCCGAGAACAGGCTTCCGCAAAACTCAAATTGCATCCCGATGAATAATCCCATGGCCCAAGTATACACAAAAAAATCGAAACAAGATTGGTATTCCGACGATTTTGGCTTGAGAAGCCCCGTCATTCAGAGAACAGTTTAACGGATATGTGCAAGCTTCTATCGTAGAAAATTTCCCTCGTGTGTTGGTTGAAATTTGGGGAAGCCTGTTGTTGGGGGATCCAGGTTTTGCCTATCCATACCACACTTCTTCACACTTGTTCGTTTCCGGTGGAGACACCGTCGCAGTCCGTGCCGTCAAAGCCTTCTCCGATCCCGTCACAAATGGCCTGCATAATCTCCTCTTGGTCTCCGTCACCGTCTCCAATATAGTCAGGGATATTGTACCATTCCGAGATTGTAGTCGATGCGACCTTTTAAGCCACAAGTGACAGAAATACACCAAAATAGTTGAGGTTAAAAACTGCGAACAACATGTGCACGAGCGATTTCAAGGAAAACAACGGTTATTGGATCTACTGGCTCTTGCTTCCGGATCTGAGCTTTTGTCTGCCTCCGGATGTGATGTGCGTCGTTTGTGGCGCGTTGGGGTCTCCGCCTTGAACTCGAATGCGCTAGCGGGAGAACACAAAAAACAAAGCACTCACGATTTTGGATCCCTTAGTATAATGCTCCCCCAGCACTTGGCAGTCGTTGACACGCAGAGTGGGGTAGTCCTTGTGGGCCGGACCTTCAATTGCCACGATTGTCAAAGTGCCGACAGTGACCACATCGGGGAGAACAAATTCCTCCCACTGCTGGTCTCCCCCGGCACTTGTAAAACGCTGCAACAAATATGTACAGGGAGGGAGTAGAGAGAGGGAGTAGGGCATACACTTGTTGGACTCCCCGAAGGGACATTGACTACCCGGTACCGACGCTTGCCTCAAGCACTTGCTGCACGGTGCGCACGGCGCGTCGAAATAGGTGCCGTGGGGTCCCTCGAAGTTGCGTAGAGAGAGCATATCCGATACTATTCAACACCCATCTTATGGAAGAGAACGCTGTGTACCGGAATCGTAGCAGACACCGGTAAAGTGAGTGTAGCCCTCTCTCGTTCTAGTTAAGCCTGAAGGCAGTTGGGATGCTTTTCAGCTTACAGCAAAATGGTCCCAGCAGGATATCTCACTTACAGGCCAGGCTCTCTCACCGTCGAAATTGCTACTCTATCGTCGCCGATGTAGCGGATGTCGAACGTGAAGGATTCATTTGACGGGAACTTCATCCTTAGCGCCCGGACACGGGCAGCCTGGAAAGACCCACCTAGGAAGATGCGACCTGAGCTGTTCGCCTGGCCAATTTTGAAAGAACGACGAAGGTGCGAAGCGGAGCCACCGAGGCGTATGACGTTGGGAGATGTCTATTTGCCTGGACATACATTCCCAAATAAATATCATCTGAATATGTGCCTGCTCTTAATGAGCCCACGACCGAAGCCATTCCGCACGTGAAAGCCATCCGACTTCAATCATTCACATTCGCTTTGGTTTAAAAACCGCAGGTCACAGTTTCAATACCCACTCCTGATGTCTACCTCGGTTGACGGGCGATGACCAACTTTGTGACACAAACCAACATCTATGACACTCGAGTAATGCTACCCACCACAGTAACATCGACTCGATGATAAAATCGAAGAACCCTCAGGCAATGCGATAGGTGCCGCATATACTTACATTTTGGAGTTCGAAGCTGAAGTTGGTCTTCAAGGCCTGAAAGGGGAGCACCAGTATGTTTCGGATCGGTGCCGTCAGCGACCATAGAAATTGGGAGAACCAAGGGAGACATGTATAGGTGCGTCACGGACGACGACAAACGGCAATAATATGTGCGTGTCAGCAAACCACGAACATGGGGGGAAAACTCGATGGGGTCGCTTGAATATTGGATAAATATGGCGTCTTACGGGTTTCACGGGTGTCAAGAATGTACCTCAAGCAATATAACCCCTTGCGAGTCTTCCATGAAAAGGTGTACAGAACACTCGATAGATACTGCCGCTCCATCGCTGGACGTGTATGATCGTACACTGCACAGACTGAAATCACAGCAACAGCGGTCGCAGAACGAACCATTTCGCGGCCCGGTCTTTCCCGAGCTATGCCGTTCTACCGAGCGACTGGACCCTCCTGAAAAAGATTGGATAACATACTGTCAGAGCAGACAGCGTGCCGAAGCTCAACCTGTCCGTCACCTGTGTCGGCTACCTCTCAACAATTTATCCTATTCCACTTGAAAAGTTCAGACCTTGAAAAATGTTCGGCTGACGACGAACGTGTCCGAAACTCACAGAGATGACATCACGTTCAGAGCTGGAATATCTGTATACGGGAAGTGAGTCCAAGCCTTGTTCCTCTCCCAACAGAATCATCTGTGGATAATCCCAGGAATACGTCAACGTCAAAGAGAGAGGCGTGGTAAGGGTAACTGCTCGTGTTGAACTTGGGGGCCGGTGTGGTGTGATGCCTATTCTGGTATCGAAGGCATGGAACTTGTTAACAAGGGTCGTTGGTCCTTAACCGTGCTATCGTACCAATGATGAATGCGTTCGGATTGTTGCTACATCAGAAAACGGTGCGCGGAATGTTTCCAGCAACACAATACTCCTGTCTCTCAATCCGATCCGTGACGTGTTCCACGATAAAGGTTGCACATTTCCGGGAAATTGTTTCTGAACGGCAGGGCTTCTTGACCCGAAACCGTCGGAATGTCAATCTTGTATGAAAAAATGATGTTTTTGGTAAACTTGAGCCATCGGATTATTCATCGAGATGCAATATGTTTTTGTCTGAAGCCAATTTCTGGGTAAGGTATGGAACTCCTCAAGTATGGAGCCTCAGAGAATTTAGGGTGGACCTCTATCGTAGAACGCCTCCCGTGGATTGTTTCTGCTTTCGTTTTGGAGGAGGCCACATATTGTTCTACTGGACTTTCAACGCTCCATAGTTGCCTTGTCTGTGTCTGCCATAACGTCAGACACAGCTTCGACCCGCTTTTCTCCTTGTTGTGGCGCAACATTATTTCTCCACATTTACAAGCGGGCGTGATACAGTCGGAGTAGTGTAGCTTCAGGTCCCGCCGACGTCCAGGACGCGAGACACATCACCTCCTTTATGCCAATCCACTCGCGCGCACTGCCAAACTTTGGTCGGAGCTTAATTTTGTTTGTCCAGGCCGGAATGTCCCAAGTCTGGAAGTCTGTGGTGTCTCCAGAAGAAATGGCGGACTGGAGGACGGCCTGTTGCAGGGTCGTATCAGCAAGATCGACAAGTGCTTGTGTTCGATGAGGATGGACGAGGTGGTAACTAGTACGAAACCGTGCCGTTGCCGGCGATGTGGCAAGAGCGCAAAATATTGCGTGCGCAGGCGTAGTGGTGGTGACATCATATATTCATCATGTTTTCTTCTAGGAAGAGAGGAAAAAATATTTGTATTTCAAGGTTTCGAGAGATGGCCACATCAAGCAACTTGCAGTTGTTCGCGCTTCTGGATATGTTTTATGCCTCTTCCCCCACAAGCCGATCGATTGGAGGAAGCCGCCGAGGGCGTGATGACACGATAATTCACCCAAATTCGACCGACCGCAATGACAGAAGGTCAGGGATGTGTCGAACTCTGCTCAAGTACATGTCAGTTGCACGCTAGAAACCGCTTATCGTGAAGGAAAACCAAGCGTTTCAACTGATTACGAGGACACGTCTTTACCCCAGGTGTCGAAATAATGCTTTGCTCACCACCGGATCGCCTGCTGTGTACGCGATGATGCTGAACTCATTGTGGCGCTCGTCGCCCTTGTAGAATGCTGGTGAAAACAACAACACAAAGCACGTGAGGCGAATATTCGTAGTAATCTCAGGTTCCGCTGTTGAAAAAACTCCGAGTGGGAAAATAGATCACGCAGACAGCTCACGTGGGCCAAAACCAGGTTTGCTGACGTTCAAGACAGCTGTGGCATTAAAGTCGTGATAGTACTTCGCGGCGTTCACCCTGAATTTGTGTAGGCTTCCCACCGGAGGAGCTCCGTACTGATGGTAAGTCACCTGAAAACTGACTTTAGCGAAAATCGAATTGCTTCCCGATGAACAGCCCCCGGCCCGAGAATACAAAAACGTCTGTTTTTGAATTAAAATAGGCATCCCGACGATTTTGGGTTAAAAAACTCCGTCATTTAGGCACCTATTTTACTGAAATACGCTACCTCTATCGTAGAACGCATCCTGCATGGAAACGGCCATCGGAAATCGAACCAAATATCAAGAGGCCTGACTTCCGTCCGTGATTGCTGTCGGTCTTGACGTTCTTATTGTTGTTGTTGTGGGCGTCGTCGTGGAACAACGCTACGGGGGAGAGTTCACGTGTGAGTTGTCAGCCTACGCCATTCTGATCGGCGTTTGACAGGGCTCGTTAATAAAGGGAGAACCCTAACCATGAAGGCTTCACAGTGGTTTCGAAATCGTTGCATCCCTGTTTTATTTGTGTTCCACGGTATGTTTCGTCGCATTGGAGCATTCAATATCTCTGACAAGACAACGTTCCCGTGGCATGCATATGGAGCTTAAAAGGGAGCCTCGAAAGCGCTTAGGTGCGCCCCAACGGCAGGGCATGTCGTGTCGAGGCCTCAGACTTCCGTATCTTTGTCGCCTATCTAGAGTCGATGAGTTGCTCACCAAGTTGAATTTGGCGGAGATAAGTATAGCCATTTAGCCTGAATTCCACGCGGCAGCTGAATCTGCCGCCGCCTGAGACGACCGTAGGCGAGCAGGACCACCGGGAATTCGGCGAATTGTCGCCGTCCTGTTCGGTTTCGTCCAGGAGCAAGGCGAGGGTCGGTCGGTAACCATGCAATCGGGATGTCGATCTCCGTCATTGGATGTTATGCGCGGTGAGCGTGGGCAAGGTCGTACCTGCGTGGAGGTTATTGAATACTGAGTGACCTCTAGCTTCCCCAATACTCACGATGCTTCACGTCAGAAGGCGCTTTACCTTAATGTTGTAGATATGGCATCCTTGGAAGGGTCCAGTGCTGCAACCGCCCTTGCTCGCAGGCCTCAAATCGTGTCCATTACCGCGGCCTCCGAGAGGGAGTCGGCCTAGGGGCACCAAAGAACTGTCCACGGTGGTAGGGTAGACCGGGTTGTCTTCGCTCACGCGGATGTCAACCTGGTTGCGTTTGGAGCAATGTCGGTGAAGGTAAGACGGCGGTCACTCTGCGTCGTGGAGTCCCACAGATAGCTAACCGCTAATCACGTACAGCAGTAGGTTCGCTTAGTGGTGGGGACGCAGTTCATTCACACATGTACGTATTGTCTCACGACACGAGTAATCGAAGACTTGGGTGTACTTCATAAAACCGCTCAACGGCTCTCAATACGGTGAAATCGCAATTTCCAGTTAGCTGTTGAATATGGTTACTTGTGTGTTAGAAGTTGCGCCTGAACCACGTAGAGGACGACCAAACATGTAGTGTACCGCACCTCTGGGGGATAGTTAAAAAGCTTGGCAGCTACATCGCACCTCGCTGATAGAAAACCTGCCGCCGGTTCCAGGAATACCCTCGATCTTGACATACCGCGCCAGTGTCCTCACTCCACCGAATGTTTGGAGACTCCAAAGCGAAGAGTCCCGCACACCCGCGGTCGCTCCGGACAGTACGGAGCCAAACTTTCCGTCTGCGCCGGCAGTGTAGACGTTGAATGTTGCTCCTGCCGTCGAAGCTTCTTCGATGGAAGCTGACGGCGTGAATATGTCAACGCGTTAGGTCATGGTTGACCACGGATGCAAACGAACGTTTAGCGAAATGTCGTACCAGTATGTTTTTGTGTTGTGGAAGGTATCCATGGCCATGCGTCACTCCACCGTACCAGGGGGACGAACACTGTCATAGCAAACGGCAAATTTCTGCGATAATATGCAATCATCTGCTGAAGGTAAGACAGATATCAAGGTTGTTCGCCAATAGTGGTCCGATTAACGAACGATGAAAATACGATGTACGTGTGCAGTTTGTCCACCTGTCAGTGACTTCGGAGGATATCCTCCAACCCATGAGGCAACATCCTCCATTAGCGTGCTGGTTAAAGGTCTCGAATCGACCTACCACCAAGGTTACATTAAGGCTGATTACAATCTCACCAATGCGGAGTTGCTGCGTGGACTGAACCTCTTGAAGGTCGTAGGTAATTTCACACGAATCTCCCTTCGAACAGGTCCACGAAGACAGTTTGCTGGTGCTCCCGTCCTGTCAGAGAAAAAAAATAGCGAAACGTCAACCAACATGTACGCGGCAAGAGCCAGAACTCGACACGAGCGCGGCCGCAGTCTTTAAGTTCGGATCACTTGTCTAGGGATAAATGAACTCGGTGAAACCCCAGTCGCCTGAATCCGCGCGGGGTCTACGCCCATACCCGACGTTGAAGGAAACGGAAACGCTGGTACTCGAAGTGAAACTGATACCGCGGGTTTTTCGCCTGTCGTCGACCCCGATCACGCCTTTCAAAGTACAACCCTACAATAACTTAGGACTAGCAGGCTACGGTACGGTAGAACAACCCTACAGCAGCACAGTGAGTGGTGCCCTGGAGCAGTACAGGGTCTACGAATTCCACGCAGGTCTCAAGTCTTATTACTCGGGCTGTCTGATTGTCCGGTACCAAGGAGTATTGGACGTGAGGCACATTGACGCTATTCGGACTCAAAGATAAAACTAAATACCGACACTATAAACATTGAGATCGTACGCAAACTATTGCGCGACGAGCGTGCTCTACCGAAGCTCACAAGAGTGTTTTTGGCGGAATCGCTGTTGACCGTGGCCGATGCAGTAACGCTCACGCGCTCGGATGCGGAAATGCCGGTGACAGGAACTTCGTCAACGTCCACATAGATCTCGGTCTGAGGCACAAGAACAATCGCAAGGAGGGCATGGTTAATCCGGAATCTGGGTTAATTCGTCTGAGTATATTAATGCGGCAGGGCAGAGCCTCAAGACCATAGATGATGTGCGCAGGGTGCAGTACCTCTCGATAGCCTCAACGGACGAATACACCGTAAATTTCTATGGCAGTCAACGTTTCAAACGCCGGCGGGCTGAAAACTAAGAATCTAATGGGGCGGGTCAAGTATGTTCCTCCGTCGTGAGTTATCACGGTCAATACTGATATGGTAGTGACAAACTTTGCATGGAGATGCGCCCGCGAAAGGAAGGCAAGGTCAACAACTTCTGGCTCGAGAGGGTGGTATTCTCTTTTTTGTGTGGTGATTCCTGGTGAAGCTGTCTGGGGATGGCGATCAATCTGAAAGACGGCAGACACCCACCGTTGCGGCGTTCAGAGTGAATAAGTTGTACATACTATGTACCCTGTACCAGAAATGGATCACGTTTCGTTCCGGCAATCATAAACGATTTTGAATCTATGTTGTAAAGAAGCACATAGCACAGTGCTACAAAAACCAGCTGTCAGCTGAAGACGAAAGCCTTCCAACAGAAGAGAACTGCCTATGTATCGTACTAGGAGACTGTACAACCATAATAGTGGTTCGAAGTCTCCAACACGCATGCTAGGTACCCCAAATACTCGGGACAATATACCAACACCCCGCAAAGGTGACTGGCTCACTTCTTTAATCCCCATGTAGCTGCCTTCGCTGATCAGGGCCACCAGCTTCAACTCGAATGCAGAGTACCCCGCTACACCTGGTATCTCTTGTAAGTCCGTCGAGCCCTTTTGTCCCGCCCATGATTCTACGACGATGTCGTCTCCGAGGTTCGCCAAGACTTGCAGGTTAGTTTCACTGTCAGCGGTAAATGCTGCAACATCGACGGGCGCACAGGAGCAGGATATAATATGGTATTACGGATTGAACTCATTATCGATGTACGTCTATGCTGCCCACGTCTTGTTTCGTTTGTTGTAGGCATAGGTGCTGCCACGTGATGTTGAAACCAATTTCACCCCCGGCACATTAGTTGGCGGTCCCCAACCCCAGGGGTCCGAGCCGCCATTTAATCCTTCTGAGCGGCCCCGAAGAACTCCAGTCGCCGTTGATCGTGCTGCACGGCGCCCCCTTAGTGCAGCGATCTAGTTTCATCGCGCTCGCTCATGTTCGCGATCGAAAAGCGTAGCGGCCCCCTAAAAACCCAAGCAGACGTTTCGGGTTTGTAAGAATGACAACCTCCCCCCAGCCCCCTCCCCCGATGCTTTGTCTCGAAAGAGATGCGTACCCAAAATGGCAAAATTCGATAGCTGAAGCAACACATGATAACGCCTACTCCTCCCGTCCTTTCCGGTGGTTTTCAAGCACCGGGAAACCATCTCAATCGCAGCGAATGTTGCTCTGCGTGGTGTGAAACTTTTCGACATGCTTGATAGGCGCTTTTCAGTAGTCGCACAGGCCACAATGACTGCCAACATCGTGACCGTAGTTTACAATCGGACACCGTACGGAGACGATCCTCTTCGGATGAGACTACCGCTAGCATTTCTATCATGGGTAGTGAGCATACCGAAATGACTGGGTTTCTACTCTACTGTAGTGGGCATGATATACAACGACCATAATCATGCCCTACGCAGAGCGGTTGATAAAATGCCGTAAACATCAACGTGAGTGATCCTACAACAATACCGGTGCAACGCGTGCACGGAGCCAGGCCGAGACCGGGCGGTGGCGCGCCTACCACGGTGTTGAACTGTTCTTCACAGCAGGCGTTGTCGATATCAATGAGCCCGAGCAAGGGGACTGTAGTAACCATCGGTGCCTCATGCAGTACCCCTGAGGCTAAATGTACTGGAGCAAGTGGAATCGTCTCTTGCCGCGTGTATACCGCACGAACCTACGCGCACCGACGATATGTTCCGGGCGGTCCCGCGATCGAAGACGCGCTCGTTTAATCGGTACGTGACCCTGCAGGCCTGTCGGGGTCGGACATCTTGCTGGATGCAGCCGAATCGCGATTCAGCTCCCAAGGATCCATCCTGCAAAAGGCATGATTTTGGTGGAAATATTGCGTCGGGACATGGCCCGAAGGGCGGCTGGGGCCATCCTTCTGGCTGAAATGCGATCGACCAGCACACTGCGATCAAGCATGTCACAAACACCAGCAGCACTTGCTTACTTGAGAGGCACAAACCCCCGGGATCTTCGCTTTCAAGTTTGAATGAACTCTTAGCGTTCCAATTGACTCTGTAGTATATGCACTGTTGGGCGCTCGCCCACGTTGCGTTCGTTGGCTTTGTTTCTCGCATCGCGCTCACTATCTTCGCCCTCTGTAATGCCTCAGTCAATACACGTTTGTTTGTAAACAGAAAGTAAAAGTAAGTGCACCCCTATGGTGTACCAAGTATAAGATGGCATGTCTCGTAGGTCGGGATGCGGGTGCCGTCTGTGCTTCATGGTAGGGTTTCCCGTCGACAGCAGCAGTAAGATATGTATTACTGTACGGTCACACTAAAGTCATCGTAGAGGACCGAGGCGCTGCGGCAAGGGAGTAGTCGAACGTATACATAACATTAACTGCAGAGCAAAAGTGGCGTGGTTGGAACGCGGTGATTGGGATGGTTGAGTGCTTGCCATGCTTCAGCATATATATATATGAAGAGAGTTAAAGGTTAATAATGCCGTTCATGAATAGCAGTCGCGAGTGAAGTGAGTGGCGACTTCATGCTGTTTGCGCTTCCATCGCCAGGGAGCATGACATGGTGGGGCCACTAAATTGTACAATTCGTGCTCACACGAAATCACTGCTGGACCCCAACTGTTTGTGAGATGACCCCTTAAGAATCAACCCGTGCACGCTTTCACAAAAAAAGAAGACAGTCCAAACAGGAAGACGTTGGCCTCATTTGTCGAAATTGAATCTCTACCTCTATAAGGTTCTACGTTTGAAGTTTTGTAGTCTACGCCACATTACGGAGCAGTGTAGTTTGTTCATTTTTGTCAGAGTCATAAACGCCTGGTGTGAGCGGAGCGGTCTTTGGTAAACCCGGTTTCCTATATTTGGAACAATCGCAGTCATATTTTCTGACTGTAATTTCTCCGAGCGGGCGACCGCTGGAGAGGTGCAATACGTGATGGTACCAGTAGCATGTTTAGTAAAAGTATCCATGTAACGCCTTGCTTTGCTATGAGATTGAAGTTGTCGTACAAACTTGTGTAGGCAAGCTGCTCTAGATAATTTTCGTGTAACTCTACACTCAGCAGTCGACATTGGGCGACACGCACTTGACAGATATTGGTAGGGGAGAACGAGGGGAGTCCGAGAAAAGGGCGGCGGGATACTTCTGTGTACGACCCAAATTAAGACAAACTAATCATTGTCCTTTAAACAAACTCTATCCCCCATCTCACCTGGCCCGATCAAATATTCCCAAGCAATCGCCCCTTTGTCGCGTACACAATACCAGAGATGGGTCAACCACTTTGCTGAACATGTGGCAACCTCAACCGGGAGAATCGTTCCCTTTGGATGTCGCAGCCTAATTCGTCAATCGCTTCGCCGTCATCGACCTTCGAACAAATCTTGATGCTTTGCTTTGGTGCAGCAATGTTCGCTTCTTCCCCGCGGGGATCATTTCACTTCGTAGGCTGTCCATCGAGCTCAGCATTCTCACCGTTCATTCATGACGTGCATCGATATGTTCTAGCTCTAGCTTCGGCAAAAGCGTCGATGGTGAAAATCCCAAACCATATTCACTATTCACTATCCACTATTCACTATTCACTATTATACCGTATTCAATTGGCACTTATCTGTAGCCAATGCCTACAGCAACGCCAGCGGGGCTGCAGTCCGCCGCAACAAACACAAAATTACTCACCGTGTTCAACTCCTCGTCAGTTTTCATCGATAGTCGCCGAATTTAATTCCTCTTCTGTAGATTATATTTATTATTCCATAATGCTTAGAGCGAATCGTCCACTGAACAAAAATCGTGGACCTCGAAGGCAACAATGTGGAAAACATTATTTATTATTTTGCCATCCGACAATGTGCAGCATAATCTTCAACATTGATCACTCATAACTTTCCTGAAAGAAGAAAACATCGAAAAACAAAGGAAACCCACGCACCAAGTCTGTCACCCTTCTGTGGAAAATATTGAATTCACCCTAAATATCTAATAATCGAACTCTGTGTTCGTGTTGTTTTAATTATCACCAGGGTTACACCGGCAATTAGGTGCTGCATATCTTGTTAGTAGTAACAGCAGTAACGGCAGCGCATATAGATATTGAGTATAATTATCAAATACGTCAGCTGTGCGTTCGACTGATTAAATAAAAAAGCATTCTATTACGGAGGAATATAGTTAATAGGACCTACGGTCCATACAAAAACCTATATATTTCCGTATTTATAGTAACAA
>JBBMHQ010097172.1:0-10193 GCA_037834295.1 Postelsia palmaeformis | reverse complement strand
ATAAATAGGGAAATATATAGGTTTTTGTATGTACCGTAGGTCCTATTAACTATATTCCTCCGTAATAGTATCTTGAAGGCGAATGTGAGAGCCCCCAGTGGTGCTCCTGTACCGGTCCAACAACTAAGCGTAGGCCCACCGTTCGTTCGAGATAAGTCTGGAAGAAATGAGCTGACGGCCTTCATACGTAATACCTAAATATCATCGTAGCCCAGTATCAGCTTTGAGCGAATCGACTGCCAGATAACAGAGGTTCTACGACCAAGCTTTCGGTCTCAGCTACCTGTCTAATGTGCGCTGAACTGGACGAAAAAATATCAAGAGCCGAGCGAAATGAACGACAGAAAGTACAGGTTTCATGACGAAACAAACCGGTCGCCATCGCCTGTTCAAGAATGTTCGGGCTGACACCAGATAATTAATCGTCATACAGCGGAGCTTCTACGGCAACGTCCGCGGTCGAAGCCGCCTGACTGGCGTGCGCTAAAATCGATCAAAATGTTGATATGAGTCCAAGTGAAAGTAATTCTAGAAACGATATGTTCCCGGCCAGACTAAGCGGTCGCCACCGCCCGTTTTGGAGGCGCTGACAATGGCGTGCAAGCCCCAACCTCACACCAGCAGTTTCGCAACCGGACCCGAACGAAAATAAAAACAAGGATCGCAAATCAATAGCTGTATCGAGGGCGTTTTCTTCTTGTTCTTGTTCTTGTTCTTGTTCTTGTTCTTGTTCTTGTTCTTGTTTTTGTTCTTGTTCTTGTTCTTGTTCTTGTTCTTGTTCTCGTTCTTATTCTCGTTTTTGTTCTTCTTTTTCTTCTTCTTCTTCCTAGTAAGGCGATTTTTCTGAGTCATCCGAAGGAGAAGCTCGTGCGATGCATATCTTCGGGTGGCAAACCCGAAAATCAGTACCAGGTACTCATCAACACATGGTCGGACCGAAGGTACAGGTACGGCAGCCCCTTTTGGTCGTAATGATTCCCGAACGACGGGATCTCCACACCAAATCGTTGTAATTCCGTTCTTGTCTTACAAAATAGTACTGTACTCGTAGCTATGTACTCTGGTATAGCCAGACCATGAGACGATCCCCCAACCATTTCACTTTGATTTTTCTTGGAGTCGGTTTTTGGGTGACCTACTACAAGTGCAGATTTCCTCGCGCGGGGAGTTTCAGAAAAAAGGGAAGCTCTACCGCCGCACCAGTCAAGTGCACCGATGAGTATCCCCGGCGACAACGTGCTGGCTCGTACAATACCTAATGCAAAAATGGGAAAGGGTAGTGAGCATATGCCAGTCGAATGGCCCAGTTAATATCCGTGACGACAACGTGCTGGCTCATAAGACACCTGTTGAAGAAATGGGAAAGTGTAGTGAGCGTAAGCTTTTGCTTACTAATCCGTCGGAGGATTGAACACAAAAAACAACAGGCCGAATAAAACCACCACACCAATTGCGGTACGTTCTGTATGCCCCTGTCTTGCTTTTGTTTGTACCATCTGATTTTTTCCCTGTGTCTCGATGGAACAGGCGCTCCAGCTTATGGATTATATCGCCCTCGCCGGCGTGCGCGGCATTGCGCGAAGGCTTGTTCTCCCTCTGTCAACAGCAACTAACTAGCATCAACCCCGCCCAGGTCGGCGTTGCAGTACTCCAACGTGATGACTCCATGTTCTTCAAAAAAAAAACGCCGCCAAAACTACTCCCAACGACGAACGGCGAATGCTCTGACATATGTCATGCTGAAGTTTCCAAGAAACACAAAAAACGTTCTTGATAGCGACGATCCGATGTCTACTACCGACAAGGCCCGGTCGGTCTCTGCACTGTGGTGGCTGGGAAGTCCGCTATGTTGAGGGCATGTGGGGTGCCTTTCGAGAAGATGAATGCTCTCGTGGTCCCGGTTTTCAACATCACTGTCTTACTGCGCGCCAGGTGAGCTATGGTGGGCTTGGTGTATCTGTTGATATCGTGTGTCTCGACGGCGGAAACAACAGTGAAAGTCGGTATTTCATCGAACGTCATCGATGCAATTCTTTTTCAAATTACAGCAAGATACATGCACTTCAGTCCGGCACATATCGAGAATCATCGCACATCGACCAGTTCTGGCATCTCTTCTAAACTGCAGTACCGCTCTCTGCCAACCACCCCCCACGTTGCGTTGGATCTTTGTTGGAGACCCTACATGGATCCCACATAAATTGTATGCTGTGAACCAAACGATCACTGGGATGTACCGTTTCCTGAGTACAACACCCCCCCGTCCTATAGGTTTTATATGCTTCACACCTGACATTACACAGTGTACGTATCGTCGGCAGAACCAAAAATATGTAAACGTATAAGCTGTTGGGTAGGTACGTCTGATCCTTTATATGGTGCTCGTTGCTACGAAGCATTCATACAAGACGAATGCTACACTGATAAGATATGTAGGGATATACAGCAACTACGCTTACTGAGAGTCCTATCCCCACTTTAGGAATTGTGTTCAATGCCACCGAATATTCTCTTTTCATGAAACATGACAAGCTCAGCTCGGAGATAACAACCCCATGGGCTCTGAAGGTATCTGACGAATATTATACTGCAGTGTAAGCCGATGCGGTGCCAGATACGTACTGCGGGAAAGCGCATTATATGTGGAAGTCAGGAACAAACCTGGTGCAAGTATTGAACAGGGTACAGGAAAGCCCACAAACAAGGAGGCAGGCAAACAAGCAAACAAACTTAAACCCTCCCGAGTCGGTTGTTCGAATATCTGTACATCTTTGCCAAGTCGATGTCACCCCTTCCCCGTACCTTGCTATTCTGGGCCGGCTGAGTCACCTTGTCGTCAACTGTTTGTAACTCCTTCGTTATTTCTTCATTTGCTTCCGATACTTTCTACGTTCGGGTTTCGTCAGTTTAGCTTCCCCTTGGTCCGTCATTCGTTGTTCTCTTTGTGTCGGTTGTGTCGTCCTTGACCCAATAAATAGGCACGGGATTGCTCTTTTTTTTCTTGTAGGGCGGTCTTTTCCTTTCCCCTCTTATTTTTTGCTCGCCTTCCGTCTGATATTCTTGTGACGTCCCTATGTTGTATGTTGGTCCATCAGCTCGACATATAATGAGACTGATCGCAGCGTCAAACAACATTGTCCTCGAGACTCGGTCGCCGCTCTAAGCTCATGTTTACTTTTTTTTCTTTCTTTCTTTCTTCTTTCTGTTCTCTCCTCTTGTTTATACTCTCTTTTATTTTCCTCCATTCATTTTTTACCCGGAGGTACTTTTCTATGTAATATATTTTCATTTTCGCTTGACGTTTAGTACTCGCTTCCTTGGGCCAGCTCCTCCCCCTCCATGATGTACGCATACTTATCACCCACACAATTCTGCTCCACCAACGGCCCGCCCCCATAACTTGTATTGTGAATGGTGGACCACTATGATTCCGTGTACAGCTGCGATGCCCGCATCAGCAGTTATAACACCTGCTGCTGCAGTACCACTCACTACTGCTGTAGGTTATGCTGCAACATCAGCTACCTGCTACCGATCTAGAGCTGCCATCAGAAGAGCATAGGCATTGCCTTCGATTTTCGGCCGCGTGCTTCTCACGCTGAATAGTAGCGGCCAACATGCCCGGTTCGACAACGACAAACAAAGCAATGAACGTGTTTCCCTGTGAATGAAACATGACCTGCATCAAATACATACTGAAACATATGGTAAACTACGAAGTATATTCTAGTCTGCGTTCTAGCTTAGAAGCCCCCCCCCCCCCGATAGCAACGATTTGGTTTGCCATAAAGTGCCATTCCGGTCGTAGATAGAATGTTTTTGCTATGCACTTGCTCGCGAATGCAAGCGGACTCTCTCGCCAAAGCTTGCAAACATGCATGCGTACTGATAATATGTTTTCCATCTGACAATAAGTGACACGAGCTTCGACGTCGGTCCCTCATAAACTTCCAAAGAATAAGAAGGCGAAACGAGACAACAACAAAGTCAATCGATGCACTAAACCTAGCGCCCTTGTGTATTTACGTCTGGGTTAACGAAGATCTACTCATCCATTTGCGGTCCTTTCTCCCCCCTCACCTTCAGTTAAGTGCTTATGAAGGAACGAGGCTCATGAGTTGGACGAACGAAGCTCATGACCTGAAAGAATGATGCGTGTTGAGGCTCTGTCTCTCTGGAGAGAGATGGCAGAGGTGGCACCGAAGTGTCTGTGAAGACCACTTGTAAAGAAAATCATAAATGGTTTGAAAAGGCGCTTAATTGGCCAAAAAAGGAAAAGAAGAGTGGGGATCCCTTCACCTGATCACGAAACAATGCCCACGCTACAAGCAGATGTATTCTACGGCAGCCCGTCCTGTTCATTGCAACGTTCAATAAAACGTCCTTGTAACGTCCTCTGTAACTTTCTCTGATGATAACGTGATTACCCTGTACTACGATCAATTTCCTTTCACAAGTTGGTTATTATGCGTGGAAAGAACAAACTCCTATTTATCCGAATATGGTATTTATCCTCGTCTAGAACTTCTACGATGCTCAGCTTACTTGTTGTGCGAAGTGATTGCACGTCAACATAGATATGAATTCCAGCGCCCATATTTCAATAGCTCATATGTCTACCTCGTGCTAAAAAATCTCAATGCGATTTCAGCCCCAATCTCGTCGCCCGGGTGTGCGGTCACGCCGGGGTCTGGGGAATGGACACACCAGAGGAACCACGGGACCTATGGCGGGATCTCGAGGGCATCTATAGGGACCTCGTGAGACTTAAGGCGGTAAACCTCCGAATATCAGAGGGCACACACAGGCCCTCGCTTAACAAAAGGCAAGAACCCGCAAGTCGCGCGATTTATGAAAGTAAACTCGAGAGAACCCGTGTAGGCACTCGCGGGGACCTGTGAGACCTTAGGCGAGAGCTCACGGTTGCTCGCAGAAACTGCCGGGCCTAAAGACTGGGACTCACGGAACCTCACGCAAAAAATTGAATGAACTCGCCGCGTGAAATCGTGGCGAATAATACGGAAACCCGGATTTCTTATAATGCGCAGCGACGTCTTGCGAGATTTCGCGTGGGGAGTCGCGAGAACCCGCAGGAAGAGCTAGGCTAGAGAGGGAGCTCGTCAGCGGGGTCAAATACGGGAACTCACGCACGCGCGGCGACTCGTGGGAAGCGAGGCGGAAACCCGGGAGTTAAGGCAGGAACACGCAAGGGCTCAGGTGGGTACAGTAGGAACCTGCGGGAAGGAAGCCGGGGAGGTTGTGGGACTCGCGAGGCCTCGCTGGACACGCGGATTGGGGGAAATACACTTCCGAGGCGCGGTTCTGAATGCTGAGTGGAAAATACACAAGACTCTTTTCAGTACTAAAAGCAAAGCGGGAATACACGGGACTTCAGGTGCACGCCATGGACTAAAAACATAAAGATCCCGCGGGGTGTTGAAAAATTCCGGGGGAAGTCCCATGGGAGGTACCCTGCAGCCCGGTAGGATGCACCTCGGTAAGTTCCACGTAAGGGATTACCGCGGATTGTCGTGGGATTTCTCGGGATGTCAGGTGGAAAGCCATCGGACCCCACGAGTAGACTCCCATCATATCCCACAAGGCCCCGCAAGACATCACGGAATATCATCGCAAGCCGCGAAAACTGCCGTGGGGTCGCGTGGGGTTCCATGAGATACACCCTTGATAATAGGGGGTTCCACGGAAGTTGTCACATAATCTTAGGGAATTCCCTCGAGATCACACATGAGATCTGCAAACCTGCTGTACTGAAATACGTCTATTCCCAAGATTGTGGCCGACGTATTATATTATTATTATGGATGGTACAACACACAACTGTGATAATCTAGTGTGTTGATTGATCTCTAAAGGTATAGACGCAGCTGGCACGGGAACGCATGGTAGACTCCAGACAATAACACGGATCAGCTCATATGATATTATATATCCATGCGGTCGAACCGACTCGCCTCATATGGAGCTACAACTAACGAGTGGCATTGGTGGGGTATACATTACCTAGATTTCCCAATACCCTATTACCATAATCCCTTCCCAGCATGAAACCCCTCAACCTCCGATGGGTTTTATGCGTTGTGTTCTCGAGTAGTCAACATTCCCCCTGCTCACTATACACCATACAAACGCCCCCCCTACTCCGGTGCAGGCATGACAAGGCTCGAAATCGCAGGGTTGATATATCGCGATATTATAGCCACATCATATTAAAATCAGAAACTCGAAAATCAAATGGTCGAACCAGCATTCGAACCCTCGAATCATCATTCAAATGCTCAAATCCATAGCATCCCTCTGTTGCAAACTCAAACGCTCATGAGATTTGACCTTGCCGACTTCCACGGGGATTTTGATCATTTATTCTCTCAATTTTCCCGCATTTGACGTCCACGTAATTTGGGCGATACAAAATAATGAATGACCGCTGGGAAGCAAGCCTGCTCACTAACCGGTCTCTCAGTGGCAAGTCATGAGTCCAAACGCGGAGTATTTTGTAGTTCATGTTTATATCAAATAGTAGTACGGGTCACACAATAGGTGTGATCTCAGACGGCAAGAAGAGTCTTTTCTTACTATTTTTCATCACGCCTGCGTACGATTTTTCGTTTTGAGTATCGAGCGCCGGTATCAGTATACATCAGTGTGTGTGCGTTCACATTACACCGCGTTATTTCTGTCGGTCGACATCCAGCACAAACAACCAGTGTGCGTGCCGATTCTTCGATCCAATCATTAGTAATAGAGAGATGAAAGTTCTGTGGTCAGAAACCTACGCCACAGAGACACAACATTGTTGTACAGTGATTAGAGCAGACAATGGTCGCCGTAATGGATATGACAGGATCGGCATACGCATTCCAAGAACAGGAGGAAACGCAAGAAACAACGGACAAACAAAGAAAACAGGGACGAAATTTGTGACTGCATCAAGCACTTTGCAAAATGGAGTTTCAGCAGTTCTAACTGTCGAGCCCACAGCTGACGGATTTGACAAAAACATGAAAGAAAAACATATATATAAAAAAATATGCGGTACTATCCAGCATACCCTATACCTGGTATGTGTTTTCTCTTGTTCACATCTACGTGCCTTCGGCTAATATAAAAAATACCTCATACTATATCCTTTGTCCCGTTGGGTACGTTACCCAACACGACATTTTACTCGCCCGAGCAGCTTCACAGACCTGCAACGATGTTTCCTGGAGCTATTTGGTGAATGTGTGTCCTCTCTCCTCAACCATTTTTTTGGGACGACGAGCAGGGCAGCCTGTGTCATGTAGATGGAGGCTTAGAGGAGAGCCGCGACGCCAAAGTATGAGGCTATGTAGTGCAAAAGAGGCCAGAAAGTATGCTTAGCAACTACTTTCGGTTCCTAATATTCAAGCACGACAATGTTATTTTGGTTATTATGCCCAGATTCTGCAACCCGAACAATAAGTGATTACGAAAGCATCTTTCTCTCCGTTGTTTATCAATACTACACAATACGCTGATACGCTGGCAGTGTCGTTGGGGACGATGTGTGTTGCATTCCTCTCCCCTGTTGCGATGTTATCGTTTGTAGCAGTCGTCCCCTATCATACCTCGCAGGCGTTATTGCCTGTTTTTCTGGTGAGCGCCTCGCCCCTTCGCTCACAAGACATCTGGCGAGGCAAGCACCAACTCATACAAGAGGTCATTCCATCTAACATCGTTCAGCACCTCGTGTGAGTGACCACAGCTTTGACATCAACCTGTTAACAACGGTATTAGTCGGCCCCTAGGCCTATACTGCCTTAACCTTAATACTGGTGTTGTCGACTAGACTCTTTTGGCACCTGCTCGAGGTCTTAGTTTTTTTTCTCCCCGGGCAATTTCGGATATCCGCTTTTCGAGTCGGTTGCTTCGGCTTCTTGTTGTTTCTTCGATGTCTCCTCCTTTCGGCGATGATTGCGTTCGAGAGTATGATACCCGCCGCCCCCCCATCGCGTCGCGCAGTGAGACGAGTGCAACAGTCGCTATTGGATCATACGCTGTTGGTCCACGCAGCGAGGGGATGTTTCGTGTTCTCCGGATCCGCCTGGTTATTTGCTTGTTGGCAACACGAGTATCTGTGTCGCTGCTGCTGTTTTTTGCAGTGCCACAGCAGTCCCTCTGTTACTGCTAGCAACCGTTAGACCCTTGTTCCTTTCACCCATATTTGCCGCTGGTTCGACTAGGCCGCCTGCTGCAAAGCTGGACACAGCGACAATCGCGCTGGTCTCAGAACGGCACTCCGGGAAGCCGATTCCGTTTTGGGCGTACCGAGAGCCTCTGACGCCCGTCACGCTAAAATTCCCAAGGCTTTTAACGGTATTTTAGCGAGGCAGTAACGGCGGTGACGGCGGGACGGGACGGTAAAACTGCCATCAAAAAGGCCCCGCCGTCCCGTCCCTCCGGTAGAAACTCTCCAGCTGGAATTTGCGGTCCTGTCCCGTCCCGTCATAGCACCGTAAAAAAGCCGTCCCGTTCGGCCGAGTGAACTTCTTCCGTTGAAAATCCCGTCACGTCCGGCCGGTTTTGAACCTCCTCCGTCGAAAATTACCGTCCCGTGTCGCCCCGTCGTGATTGCGTGAATTTACCGTTCCGTCCCGTCATCAAAATATACCGTTCTAACGAGTAGTCCCCTCCCACCAACACAACTTTTGCCTTTTCCCGTGCAACATACACTATATCGGGGGACCATAGTAAATAGGACCTATGGTACAAACAATTAACTGAATGTTCACCTATTTTTATCAACAATATTAGGTTCTATTTATACCTGGTTTATTGTAGTCACGCGTGATAGTGGTCGTCTGTGAATAAACGAGGCCCATGACCCGGAAGGACAAGGCTCCTGACCTGAAATAAAAATGCATGTGTCGAGGCTGGCTCTGTGAAGAGGTGGCAGAGGTGGCACCGAAATGGCTGTGAACAGTACTTGGAAGAAAAGTATAAGAGACGGTTTAAAGTTGGCGTTGAAGTGCCCATTGTGGAAATAATCCTGATCTCAGAGGTCAAGAGGAAAAGAGGAAAGGAGAGGCAGGAGGAAGAAAGAGAAAGAGCAAGAAGTGGGAGAAAGAGGAGGAGTAAAAGAAAGAGGAGTGATCGAGGTTGGGCTGACTTTCGCCTGATCATCCGGTCCAATCATGTAACAATGCCCACTCTACAGGCAGTTTAAGTTGAGTCAGTCTACTCCCCCCCCCCCCCCACTTTCACGATTGATAGATATTGCAGGAGTCGTGTGGCGTGGGTCGATGACGAGCCTGCTTTGCTTGTTTCGTACTGCCTGCCGCCAAGAGGCTGGGCATAGTTGACGAGCGCAAGGTTGAGACGGCAGTCAGGGTAGCGAGGTACCAGGCGGACTAGCAGGGAGAACCTGGATGTGCCCCTCGTACGACAAGCCTCTGCTGCCACCTGGAGGGCGGTGCTTTGTGCTTCAGTTGCCCGTTATTTCCCCTTCGTTATCTTCGATTGATTCTCAGTGTCCTAATTTGCTTATCAGTATTGATAGTCTTTTTTTTTCTCCCATCCTCTTTTTTTCCAGCTCGTTTCTTTGTTTCCAAGTGATTATCACATGGTCTGCGGGCGGGGGGGGGGGGGCAACAGTTTGTTTCTTCTATTGCTGATACGTGGCAACGTAGTATCTCTGTGTCGTAGCTTTATGACCACAGAACTTGTATCTTTTCTGGGATTGAAGAATCGGCACCGAAATGTGAAGAACACACACACTGGATAGTGTAGTACTGGCGGATAGCCCGTCCTGTAGCAACATTCCTGTGAGAATAATCTTTTGGTAAGCTAGCTGCCTCGCTACACGCGTATTGTCAACGCCTCGACAGAGGTGAGTCGAACATACAATAAACTGAACTACAAGTGTAACACGAACTTGTAATCTTACCGCGTGTTGTGTGTCTACTCGAAATCCATACTAAGATATTCGAATACTCGTATCAGTGCGTACTGACTGCTCATACATCGCCCTGACGCTGACAGTCTGTTCCCGTCCCGTCCATTCTTGTTGTTGGTGTTGTTGTTGTTGTCTTCACATTAAATCGTCCTTTCTACCCAACTTCATCAGTACACCCAGTGGCCGTCCTGGTTCCTTATCCTAGAGAGGTACTGATTATGTGGTCATAGACTGTGAGACAGAGGAAACCTACAAAAAA
>JBBMHQ010097161.1:0-10194 GCA_037834295.1 Postelsia palmaeformis | reverse complement strand
TGTGCGAAGCATGTACTTGGTAGTTGCTCAAGCAGTATGACGTTATAGCGTCGCCTGATTCGAGTCGGAGATACCCCGAAAACCTATGCGCTGGCATCGACGCGTGCACTACTGTACCGACCCTCTCGAAAGAAAAAGCCGCGCCATAAAAAACTCGGCCTCGCGTTTTCGGCGATTACCAGAAGAGGCGTGCAATGATAGGGGGGCAGCACGCACTTTTTTCGTGTGGCTGGTTACTTAAGGGACCGTACCTTGACCAAAACTGATGTCCGAAAAAATAGTACATGGTAGGTATTAACCCGACGAAAAATTTCACATGGCCTACTGTTGGTGAGATGTACCACGACTTGATTTCCCTTGTTTTGTTTTTTTTCGGGGAATGTTTCGTGAGCGATCAGCGTTGAAGATCATGTTTCACATTTACTTGTTGACGGTGGCAAACGCGCAACGGCAATAATATAATTAGTGCGTAACACTAATGGGATGGGGCATGCCGTAGTGGTCAGTTCCCACGTAGTGGAGCTCCGCCGCCCATAAAAACATAGGTTTGGCCGAAACGTGATACCTCCAAAGTGGCGGTTGTACTAAAAAAGCTATAAATAGTGTAGGCCACACCCTTCGCCAAACTAACAAAATTAGTCTGGGCCGGTCTCCCGGCTTCTTTTACTACAGGCCCGGTAGGTACTGCTTGTACACCACGGAGACCATGCTAAGCTCCCAAGCGTTCAAAACAAAATATAGGTACGTTCAGCAAGCAGCACGCCGTAACGTCACCCCTACCCGAATCGGAGAGAGCATCGAAACACCTTTTTGGCTTGCTGGATTGTACTGTATGAACTTTCTTCCCCGTCATCGTTGCGACTTCCACCGAGGGCAAGTGTTAAGAAACAGGCATGACCTATCGAGCCGATGCTTCGTAGAAGGTAAAGAAGGAGACCCTCGGAAGGTCGAACAGATAGGTGTCCGTTGCAAACTCAAGGAGTGTACCCAGAATAACCGACGCAAAGCTGCAAGTTGTGGCACGCCGTGAGTGTGTAGTTTGCTGCACGAGGTGCTATGTTGATGATGTACGCAATCATCAACACGAGAAGGACAAAAGCGTTTGTGCAAACCCCACGCGCGCTTGTCAATCTGCATCTATCTGAATTCATCACCGCTCATCGTTCTAAGAGCTTTTCTTGCCGTCATCCAAGCGTCATCAACTATTACGCAGCGTGTCTGCTCGGTCAATCTAAAGATTGTCAGCGCCAACCTTTACTTTGCAGCCTGCATCGGAAGTATGATCGAAATGTTCTTGACAGCCTGTTATATCGCTGATGTAGAGCAGTATTCCTGATTTTCTGGAAAAATACCGGGATAATACTGGCATAAGCCACAGCTTGTATCTCGCTAGGACGAACAATCAGCACGGACGCGGGATGTGCTGGATGTCGACAGGTTGAAATAACGGTGTATTATTGTAAAGAACCCACACACCACCTATTTATAGGCATACATTCTTTGTTTTTCTCTCGAAGATGAAGCATCAGCACGGACACGGGATGCGCTGGATCTCGACGGGTGAAAACGCCGGTTTAATGTGGAGAACACACGCAAACAGCAGTGCGTATATTTTTTTTTGTTTCAAGACAGTGTGTGGTGTGCCCTGACCTTGTTGTGTAACCGCCACAACCGCCCCCAATCTGCGGATGTTCCCCAAAATACGATGCTAGAGACCATAACAGCAGACCTAGTCTAGAGGTCTACCAATCGGCAGAGGACAGCTGCTAGCAGTGCCGTGCCGTCTGCTCGTGTGCCCTCGCCCTACACGCGCAGCTATGCATATCGAGCACGAGGTGCTCGAAAATGGCTCCATCTTTCCGCCCCTCCTGCCTTCTACCAGGATAAACCCTTACGTCGGTACCTGTAGAGCCCATGATTATCAAGCAGTGAAATTCAAAGGATTCGCGACAAAACTTGTTGATTTGAGTGGTCTATCTATTGTAGCAGGTAGTAGTGCTGTATGATCAACAAAACTCATACTCGGAGTATTTATTTCTGCTGCATTCTTGATGCTGGCAGCCACATACATGTATGTTCGTGCCAAAGGCATTCCATTGGGGGGTTATTTTGTGGTAAGAGGATTGGAAGTGCCTGCTCTCCTCGGAACGGCAGTACTCGTAGGAAGAGGAAACGGTTGGTGTCTTAACATTGACGCGCATGGTACACCTGCTGTCCTTTCGCTAGGTGTATAGCCTCTCGGACCTACAGCACTGCCGTACGCACGTAGGGATGATTTACTCTTGCTATCACGGATGCGCACGAGTATGATACCCGATGTCTGAAAGTCGTGACCGGCTTTTGCGATATGACCGGATATGTGCAGGCAGCATGGCGAGCTTCAACGTTGATCATTCAAAAGCATTCCCCGACATACGAAGGAAACCAAGCGAAACCTAAGGAAAACAGCAAAGTATACCGTATGCACGAAGTCTCGCTCCCTTCTGTGCCCCAACCTGGTACAGCAGTCCTTCTTATTCGTATAATACCATGTTGTTACCGTCCGACGTATTATGCGGCATGTTATGCTTCAAAATCGATCGATCTTACCACTCTCAGACCGCTGGACGGAAATAGAAGGAACGTTTGGTATAATCAGGAAGATGTGCTATAATACTACTATTGATACTGTATGTATGCTCGGAATCATGCAAGAAATTTTAAAAGTAGAGAATATGAAGATGACGCGCGGTCCGTGCACGTACGCACGTAAGAAAGCGAGAGGCACAGACAAGGGATTGGCTCAACTCACCTAACCACTTGATGGTCATCCTACCGTCCCCGACGGACATATCGTACTTAATCTCCTCTCCTTCGTAGACCACCCGCATCGCGAGCAACATTTTCTTCATGCTTGATGAACCACGAAGTTGACGCAAAACATGTACTTGGAGTAGTACGACCGGTTTCTGTAAGATAAATGTACGGAACCTGTTATTGATATTATATACCCTGGTACAGAGTACCTGGGTAGCTAAAACGGTATGGTAGTGGGTGACTGGTCCGAACCAAGCCGGGGGGCCATCGAGTTCGGCTGTCCAGCGTAAACCAATTCCTCTACTCCTACTGTTTCGTTGTAGTTGTATGTCGCACCGCTACCTTCACGAGCAGCAGGTACATACAGCAGCAGCAAGGAGTATGTGTGTGTGCAAAGGCCTCGTATGATATGTGTATCCGGGCTATGTACAGCAGTGTGATCTTACATCGCCGCTCTCGGATTCTTCTCGTAGTGTAGGGACAGCGACACGCAAACATTATTATTACTGGTTTTAGGTGTGTGTTGCCGGTTTCAGTTCTTGGCGTTTCGCATTTTTCAGTAATAGTTCAGATCTAAAAGAAGCGTTACTCACGGATGGTGCGCAAAAAAAGCACCCCACCACACCACCACCACGTCCTGGTGTAGAAAACGACTTCCAGGGTTAACAAGATACAAGGAGATCGTCCAAGTCAACTGTGTGCCGAAACTGCAATACTATAGCACCAGGTATATGTACACAGCTGTAGCTGTACATCGATCATGCAGCTTCCAAGGCTCCCACCCGTCTACCCTTGGGCCACCTGATGAGCTAAATCATACAGATACCAGGTATCACAGATCATGGATATAGCTGCCCCAAAAGATCCAAGTCGTGAAGCGGGAAGGGTCTATTCGATCTGTTCGGAGTGCGCAACGGTATTTATTACGTTCCTCCTCGCGTTATTTCCAATAGTACGTAAGAGAGAGGCCCGCACGGTGGAATGAAGCTCCCGGATTGATATCTCCCTAGGATCACTGTACATGTATTCGTACTGCGAGAGGAAGCTACTGTTACAGGGGGGCGTAGTAGATATTAATAGGACCAAACATTGTCACTAAAAGGTATTAATATATCTACTATTAATATTATTGATAGTCGTATAGATCTCGTGTCTAACCGTGTAGGTCCTATTTACTATGGTCCCCCGTTATAATGCTGTACAGCCAGATAAAAAAGATGTGTCCGACACGCAGGACATTTCTTCTTGCGGATATTTCCTCGCACGCTCCCCCTGTTTTGCAGCAGATATATAGTTCCTTGCACACCTCGGACAGATAGATCACGATCGTCACCATCTACTACAGCAGATAGATCATCCAGACCCTATTTTTTTACCTGCTTTTACGTTATTATATATTGCAGGATATATTCGCATAACAGGTATTCAAGACAGGAAAATATACCTGGTATGCTAGATAGTGCAGACCATGCAGATCATACAGATCATACAGATCATACATGTCATCTGCCCTGGAAGATCTAGATCAACCACAAGGGGGAATCAATCGTCTGCCCGAGGTGTGCAATAGTACCATGCATGTGTCGTTTTACCCTACCCCCAATGATCCCATACTAATCGCAGACTGAATTAGGCCTCCTAGCCCGCATCAGGGTGGCCGAACCCGGGATAAACCTCGGCGTTGAATAAGCGCTCAACTGGGTAACCACCCAGCCTGGGTGTTTCTTGGGGGGAATGCGAGTGGCCGAGCTCCCACCTAGCCGAGGCGAAGGCGCCGCCATGGGCGCTGCTATTGATGGGTGTGCCGCCCTCGTCGACGGGCGACGCGTTCCGTGCTATTATTGTCGGCATTTTTCTTCCTCCCTCTCGCGACTCTCGGCTATATAGGCTTTCGCGACTGAACTCGGCGCCTTCTATCGTTGCTCGGTACGTGCAATTTCAAAATGCGTTGTTTTTGAACCCAAACTGCTGCAAGCAGCCAACTCTGTTCCAATCCTGCACCCGACTGATTTGGTCATGATTTTACTTGCGGATCTGTGTGTTTTACGTTTCGCTTGCCACAGCTACGTATATAGCTGTCAGGCTTGTTTCGATCCCGTTGTCCGCGCTCAACCAGTGAACTTCCCTTGACGGAGATACAATATCAGTTGGAATCACTGCGAAGAATATAATACCACCCTCCACCACTTACCCCACCCTACCCCACCCCGAGGGGACTCGAAGATTCGATGCAGGCTCTTTTGGAGAGACACACACATATATTTAATTGTCAATTACCGCCCGTCATAGAAACCCGTGCCACGTTGGAGGCAAGCCTCACATCACGTCTTAGACACATAAGTCGCGTCATTTATGAGGCAATGTAACTCGTGTCCCGTTCGCTCATCGAGCAGTGACTTACATCGCTAACGAGCGTAAGAAATACGCCACACGATGTGCGAGTACGATGCGATTGGCCGGTAGGCACTCAAGCACGAGCACAGCTCCGACAACGAGTAGGATACAACCGCACAGAGTGAATACGAAGTACGTGTATCATTGTCAACATTCGATGCCATGCCATGTCATGTTCGAGGCATACCACTCATCATACAGCTCACGCCAGGCTTGAGGCAGACGGTACAACATGTCTCGTTTGAATATCTACTTCCCAGCTCTACCCCTCCGGCCAACGGTGGTGGAGGCGAGCACAGAGTGCTGCAGTACTACTCCACTTTCCGAGCCTATCGATAGTAGCGCTGTTCCATCCGCGTTGAAGCGCACCCTCCCGGCGATGGTTGAGTGGCCGTTAGCAGAGATCGACATCGCGCCCTGATTTTGACAGGGGTACCTGCCCGCCGGGTATAATTTTTGGGGAGAGAGACGCAGCAGAAGTTGTGTGGCAATCTCTCGTACACAGTACGAGGCTTACATGTTTTTTTGCAATGTTGATGGGTTGGGAAAGAGTGACTCAGATGCTAAAATAGACAGCAAGGCAGTGTCAGCGGAGTATCGGCATGTGCCAGTGTGGCGTTTGTTGTGATCGTGGCCTCGCGGGATCGCTATATATCATCAATCAGCATCGTCTCCTCAAGCTTAACAAACAAGATACTGCTCCCCGTCGATGATTACCGGTACTCTTCAGCTATTATCGCGTGTACTGTTGGCCTTTATACCACTTGTATTGGTTTTGGGGTTTTAGCTGTATGGGCAGTAGTAATTATCGTCACCGTCGTACAGGAGCCGCCGGGGTACCATCGGTACCCGGGGGTCGCCTCAACACGGGTTCGTCGGGAAGAAGTCTGACGAAATCGCTGCAAACGTGCTCTGCGTGGGAGTAACGAGGCGTTTCGATCACGAGAGGTCCGATTATGTCCTCTAGGTTGCTGTGCTATAGTAGGAAATAGTATGGTGTATGCCGCTGTGTCCAGCGATGCAGCTGTACGCCACCATGAGCTCTTTGCATCCGCTTGCTTGCCTGAACTTGCATGGTAGTCGCATGTAAACGCCTACAAGCTTGCCACTACTTGCATGCAACTTTCGCGCCCCGACAGTATGTCCTTACAGTAGGAGCGCTGTGCTCCGGACTCTAGGGCCCAGCTTGTAGTGTCACCGGGAAAAGTTGAACCCAACGTATTATTCTACCCCGCTGCTGAATGCACTGAGGATGCTGAGGGATGCAGAGGATACTGAAGATACTGAGGATACGGAGGATGCTGGGTATACTCGTACGTGTGCTGACTATACTGAGTAACGAATTTTGGATGTCGGGGCAAACGAAGCATCGACCGCTTGCTCGACCGCACCTCGATACACATCGCTTCCCCAGTATGGCCCCTCAGGAGAGTCGTGCTCCAGGCCCATCCTAGGGTCCACTTTTCAGTAGAGTTCACCATTTATCCGACCCTCTGATTGAAGCGCACTTGTGTACGGGATGAAATAATGAATAAACAACCAGTGGTTGGTTGGGTCTGATCGGCTCACGGCTGGGGTTGTGGTTAGCGCTTGTTGTGTTCGTGCGGTGCACGGTACGAAGTGACAACCGACTATAGTCATAAATATGTGGTAAAAGTCCCCCCCCCGCCCCGCTCATTATCGTCTCACCGGAAAAGTTCGACTTCGCCGGTCCTGTACCCCGCCGCAAGCAAAGGTCCCTGCTGCAGCTGCCCTTCCACGACGGAGGGGGTGCATCGGTCGATCGTTACCGGCTCGATGTCCGGTCGCCCTTGTGGCCACGCCGCCTGACCCAGAGTAAAAACCAAAGGTAGACAGCATGTTCCAGGGGGATTTTCCTCTTATTCCTTATCCCGACGAGCAACCCCCCCCTCATGGCCTACCCTAGGTCTGAAACAGTATTGAGTATGTACGCGTATGGTATGAGGTATGTAGCTCCTATTGGTAAGTATCAGGGTATATTTCCTGTAAGACGGACTGTCGACCATAGCAACGGTCCGTATATACCACCTTTGTCCGTAGCGTGTGTGTCTTCCATGAGATGACCAGGCATATGGCTACACGCCCACACTGATCGTTCTTCGTCGTTCCCATGATTCATCTGGCCGCAGAATTTAACGTTTTCGTTCAAAAATATCTTCTCTCTTCACGGAGACAGAAGAACCTCGACGCGCACGTAATTCCGTCGCGGTATACCGTAAAGAGATACAGAGCGTCGGGCTCACATGGAGGCGGTGTGATCGTTTTTCAGCGCTATCGATGAATTTCTCTCGACAACGGTAAGGGGTGTCACAGTCAAGCATACCAGGTATATATATATTGTGTTTCGCGGGAGTCTCTCTCTCTCTCGGCCAGCTATTCCTAAAAAATACCTCTTTTTTGTTCGTTATTTGGCAGGGGGGAAACAACCCCCCCCCAATATTCTGGAAGAATAAAAAAAACGGGGGCTGAAGGATAATATGATTGCACCTCAACGCTCTTCACGGCATATTACTTTGTACCGATACATAATCAACGTTTGATTCGAATATTAATATACAAAACGGTGCTTATATGTTGAGGCTGTAGTTTTCCTCGATTGAAGCCCTCTCCACCCGCCGCCGTGGCTACACCGGGAATCAAATTCACCCATCGAAGCTGTCATCCATATGCAAGTCCGCCTCAAAAGCGGTTCTTCTTCGTAGGATAAAACTCACCTTTCATGCGACTCGCCGGGCACGTCACGGCGCTTCGCGCTTGGTGCAAGCAATGTCTGCCTGGTTGGTGAAAACCCTGCATGCTCCATCCCGGTATTATAGAGATGCGAGGGTCTACGGTCATCCAACTACGACCATGCGTGATATCGAGTACATATTGAGATTGAGTATATTTGTCCTATCGCGTAGACCCCCCCACTCCCCCCCCCCACTCGCCGTCAGCCAGAAATAATGCAACCTGCCGACGTGTGTGTCAAGCTGGAACGCAGCTGTGGCGTCATAAACCGTGGTCACTCACTACTTTAGGGTTGTGAGTCAACTGAACTTCATTACAGCGGGTGCCCACAGTCAAGAAACACTACGTTATGAAAAGTAGGCTCAGATCGGCACGAAAAATAAGAAAATTGGGTTAAGAAACACAACTCAACTGTGGGGTCAACAACTCTGAATCCTTGCAATAGAGTTACTTACAGTAGATCAAGGTCGGAAAAAAGTCGAAGACATTGAGCCCGGACACCACATTGACGTTTCTTGAAACCGGCCGCTCACTGTTTAGCTATTAGTTGTTGATTGGATGCGGCGAAGTGGGGCAACAAACCTGTCTGTCTGTCAGGTGCCATGGTATTCACCAAAACGCAGGACTCCGCGAATTGCCGCAGTCGGCAACTAATTACAATATCTAGCCCACTAACAACTACCAATAGTCGTCAACTCATCAGTCGGCCAATTCACAGCCCTGGGTGTTTACGTTGAGGCCGCACCTGGACCATCCAACCCGAGGGGCATGTCTGCGTCTGAAAGGAGAGGTCCTTGGTTTTGCTCTTGGCCGTCAGTCGACGTCCGTCCGCTGTTTTGAAAAAGAGAAGATCCCTCGTGCTGCATTTTTTTGCCGATATATATAGACACAGCAGCAACAGCAACGCATCATGCGGCGGAATATGATATGAGGTCGCTCTGATCACGCTCGCTCTGCAGTTTGAACCTTACACATGGGTAGCAGCAGTGCATCGCTGGGCGGAAAGGATTGAAGGCTGCTTTGTTCGCTCCGTCTTCACTGTTGCACTAAAAGTAGTTAACCGCAGACAGCAGCGTATCCATTCATCACCGGTGGCGAAAACGCTTCAAAGCCCCCCCGGTTAAACGTGCAACTTTGGAGTGCATAAACAGCAACGCTTCGCTTTAGCGGAACAAGCGAGTACTCTATCCGGTGTTCTTCTGAGAGCTTCACCGCCGACCGCACTCGTCTGCCCTGTTTGAGAAGACCACAGCAGTCAGAACCCGCGAAGGAACCAAAAAGCCATGTAACTCTTCTACTGTATGTTTCTTCACCTATTTACGAGGGGGCTAATGTTATAAGCAGAACCCGCAATGAACCCCGAAAAACATTTATTACCCCTATGTTTTTCACGCCAAATTTAGTTATGATTACTAACTTCCCCTCGTAGGTAGCATTTGCCCTTTTTAGAACCGCAGCACCGTTTCGGGGACAATCCAGCCAAAATTTTAAGTAGTTTGTCTCCAAAACGGAACTGCGGTACTAAAAGGTTTATACCATGTGTAATACGACAACCACCGCCTGCAACAGATCGGCGGCTGTCCCGCAGTACTACGCGTTGCGCTAATTAATAGCTTACATAAAAAAAGTCGGTTGTTGCGTGGTGCGGCAATCGGTTGTTCCTCCATCGAGTAGCCTCATGCAGTTGAAGGGCTCCATGCCCCTATTGCCGTACTCCGTGGCGGAACGTTCCCCTCCCTACTACACAGGTGCCCCCCCCCCCCCCTGGGTGGCGGAGACCCCCATTGGGTGGCGGGGATCCCCCCTTGGATGGCGGGGACCCCCCCCTTGCACAATGTGGGTTCGACAACACTATTGTAGAGGCATTGAACAATGTAGAACACCATCAGGCGTGCCGAATTGAGAGGCTTTCGATACCTTGTTCGTTGGGTTTGATACATTGTTCAATGTACCCACAGAACGCTTTTTTACACCCATATTGTGCGAACGAGGGGGGTCCTCAAACACCTGTGTATAGTCAAGCTTCGCTTTTTTGTTTATGTGTGCTCACGGCGGATTTGTTTCAGACGGAAAAAGTCGTGTCAACTGCGCGTTTCCGTTCGGACGTACATACCTGGTGGTAGCTTGAAGTATACCGTTGTCCGCTGAAAAGTCCATGTTTGTTATGAAGCTGCCATCGTCCGGTTTCTCTGGCCGTACGAAAGGCGTTTGTGGAAACAACATCAACATGAAACAAAAGGTGAGCGAAGAAAA
>JBBMHQ010097150.1:0-10195 GCA_037834295.1 Postelsia palmaeformis | reverse complement strand
AGAAGGACGGGTATATCTCCGATTAATTTCAATGATTGAAATCTGGCATCCGTGTATTTTTTTGCAAGTGAACAACGTCTGCTTTGAGTACAACCGACTGAGGGGTTGCGATTCGACGTTGGCAGCTGCGTGATACGTCCGCCAGGCGGCACGTTCATCAGGCGCGCTTGTGAAAAATATTTTGTTACCAAGTATTGCTTTGTCCCTCTAAAAAGGAGGATACCTCTGAACTTATTTACTGTTGCTGTTGTGTAGTTATTATGAAGCCGTATTTCGATGCACCTCCAGAGATCATACCATGCAGCAGTAGACAGTCCAAGCATGTGGGACCACAAATTTCATATTTCGATGCGAATTGTCGGCTTTCCTAATCGGACACACAGCACACGGCCGAGTAAATAATAATACTCTCCTCTAACCTCCATTCCAAACGATCGGTGAAAACAAAGTTTTGTACGTGCACCTTCGAAAAAAACGCCCCTGAACTATTGTACTGCTGCAGCTAAAAAAGCAGTACTCGTATTTCAAGGCTCTTACAAACGTCAGACATTGTAGTAGCAGTGGGCTGTTCAAGCATATACGACCACCTTGTATGATTTTCCCTGGTTTTCTTGGCCCCTTCTTATAGTCGAACTCTCGCACAAATTCATACTCTCCAGCAACCTTGATTCCACTCCACCGGCCGAAACAAAAGACGTGCCAAACTTTAAAACACCGAAAATCTGAGATATCCAACGTTCTGACACCAAATAATTCGCGATACCCCGAGTAGGCGCTTGTAGTCACCCCGCGATAAGAGGAATGCAAGGGAAGGTACCAACCGAATATGCCAAGACCTGGGGGTGCAAACAGGCCGATGGCGGCCCGCAAAGCAAGAAAATACGGAGAAAGCAGTAGCATCAGAAAGGTCGAGAAATCGAACCTTGGAGAGAGAGAAGCTAATATCGAATACGCCACATGAATTCTGAGTCTACGCGAAAAAATTACATCGAATAAAAACTTCACGACGAAAGAAAATAAGACCACCGTGTCTCCTCGCCCCATCAAAGGTCCTTTGAGTTCGGGGTCGCCGCGCTTATCGGTGACGCCAGACTGTGAGATGCGCGCACGGGAGAACGAAAATCGGTGCCCAGCGAGCACGACCTTCGACGGAAGCGGTTGAAAAAATAAGCACGAGGCCAGCAAAGCGTAGGCGTCTGTCTGTAATCCAGACAGAATTGAACCCGGGATGGGGAGTGAATGCCTCGATCTCAGCCGTCACGGAGCGTTGCATTTTTGTTTTTATTTTCATCCCCCGGCGGATTGGTAAAATTAAAGCTTAAACTCACCACACTTCCACGTTCGCGATTTCGTGTCGTGTGTCAATTGATCTTACAGACCCCTTTGCCAGCCCAGACAAAGCTACTGTTACCCCAGGGGCTTTAGACACGTTGACCCGTTGCATATATCTATCAACTTTATAGACAGCGTGATGCCCACTCGCACTTAATTGCAAAATCCGGGCAGTATTTCGAGGTTTGAAGTTGAGTATCTCTTGCACTGCCAGTCACTCGCAATGTTCAGGCCGCAAGCACCCTAATAGTCTCAGCATACAGAGTACAAGATTTGATCGATACGAAAACAGTCGATATACCGAGGGTGGTCCCTCTGCTGTGCGCTTAGCGTATTACCCGCAGACTGTATTGCATCGTACTTGTGCAACAAATGACTAGTAAAGTTGCAGTGCGAAATTTCATAGAGGAAGCAAGCACATCAAGTGAATGTTACACAATTCATAACAACAACGCTTATTCAGGTCCTGAATAAAGTGACTTACAACGTGATTTTCATGGATTGAAGGCACGGAGCCACACTAAGTACCCATCCTATGTATTAGCTCACCTCTTTCAGCTCCTATATTATCTACAGGAATCTGGCTCAACCGCCCTATGATTAGTATAAATATTTCGAAGGCAAGCGGTTCCATATCGTTCTCCTGTACGTTCTCAAAGAAAGGTGCTTTATTGTATTGCAAGCGCCGATAGTCGAAAACTAAGCACTTGATTTATTTTTCAGCCTGAAATGTTTCGTTATATCGTGCTGCTGTCAAAAACGCTCGATAATGTTTTGCTCATCCAACAGCAGCGCACCAACGATGCCAGATCAAAGCGTCAGATTGTTCTCGGTTTTGGGTACAGTACTAAAGACGGGTTTAAAGACGGTTGGTTATGTGCTGTGGGAAAAAAAATACACATTTATAATGGAAAACGTAATAAAAACATTGGAAAAAGTATATCTCGGAAACAGTGAATTCAAGTGAAGCAATACCTAAAGTAGTTGCTTCAAAAACAGTTTAACATTGTTGTTCACTCGTGATCACACCTGGTTCACAAGCTGGTTTTCGGTCCAAACATTGTGGGGGGCAGACTGATTGGAATGAAAAAAATAATATTTTTGCTTTAAGAAGAGCAACCGCCACAAGTACGCATGTATATATGATTACGTGACGTTCCTATTATGTACCAGGTACCAGATGCCAAATTTCCTGGATAGCAAAAACCACCGCTGTTTACGTGGCTTGTTCTTTTTTTTTTCTTGTCAACATGAAATTATGAGCAATTAAAAGCGCTCCGATTTAAAAGCACGGACGGTATGCGGTTTTCGATTCGAATACGCCCCCCCCGTCAACACGTGTACTCTCGTATTTGGGACCTGACGCGCCCGGTGTACTACAATGTGGCTGTTTCCAGCATTTAGTATTCTCAGGATCTCAAGGCTCGCTATGATTGGCTCGACCCCACGGCGCACACATCGAGTTTGCTGTGTAGCACCAACCCTAAGCCGCGTCGTGCGCCTACTGTTCAGCAACTGTTGTGGACGAACTAGATGGTCGCCTGTTTGCAGTTTTTTTCTTTTTTTTCGTCCCTGAAATTAGGTTCTTGAAGCTCCAAGGCTTTACGCTGAGGATATCTGCGCGCTCCTGGACGTGTCGAAAAAAGCGCACTATATGAAGAGGGGGGTACCCAGAAGACAGCATCCTGCCGACCAAGCCTGTTCGTAATTCCACAGAGTTTTTCCTGGACGTTAGATGACTATACTGCTCCAGTCCAGGAGATCAACCGCAACATCCACCAAGAGAACACCAATGCCGGCCGAAGAAATATCACGACAGGTACCCAGCATTGCCTAGGGATTCGGACATGATCTTATCATCATTGCTCTCACTAGGTAACTACAGCTGCAGCATTAAAACGGGTAAACAACCTCACAGGTACAGTAGCCACGTGTGTGACATTCACACCGCAGGGTCAAGACAGCGACGCCGCCATGTCTCGAACGCCCACATGACGTTTGTAGATATCGGTTGCGCTCCCCATTACATCACTACGACCGTAGGCTCCTGTTGAGAGACTGAAAATCGGTACAAAGCGCAATTTTGACAACGCCGGCTTCGACTGTTCGATGGTCGTCCACAGTATCTGTTTGATTCAATATGACAGCCTCAAGAGAAACCAAAATGGAATATCTTCGAGGCGCTTCCGGATGTGCTGAGAAGGGGCAAATTGCAATTTAGTCTAAGGGCGTGATATGAGACTACATTTATACCTGTTGAGCGGCCCCTTTGGTCACAAAAAGTTTGTGTACTTTTCGCTCGATAGACCAAGATGATGGGCTAGGGTCAAGGTGACGTATTGCATAGCTCAACAAGCAGATTAACCTTTCGAAACAAAGCCTTTTGGGGGGTTCTAGGTATGGTCTCGTAGCGCAGCATTGCTCTTGGGGGCCTTCCGTTCACCACAACCCTGTGCACATGTATGGTACGAATGTACCCTGAACAGGTACTGTTGCTCCATTCGAAGGCCAAATCTTGAAGCTTGGAAAACGTGACTGATCTCATCAGCGAAAACCTCCGGGGCAAACCTCCTACGAAATACGGTACTGTTTGTGGGCCAACGAGGATGACATCAACGCGTTCGAATCCGGTAGCTCGGCGAACCAATGCAACCGGGGGATAAAAAGTTTGCTCATCATAATTGAAGTAGCGCACAATGTTTCCTGGTCGCCGGTTGAGTACACCATTCTCTGTTGTGGAAACAAAATAGAGCGGAAATGGGTATGGTTTTGCTAGTATATGATATGAACCTTTGTCCTCGCCAAACAGTGTGGGCGCCTGATGAAATTGCTTCTTCAGCAATTGTTCAGAGTAGTCGGCAAGACATTTCGTCGAGCGGGGATTTCACGTGAATCTCACTTCCAGTCGGTACCAGGTAGGTCAAAAGTATTCAAAGTGAGGCAGGTGCCCATGAAATAATGACAAAACGCTCATGGTACAGCCATATCAAGCATGGTTTTCGACTGCAGATCGTGACTCGGGGTATACGTAACAGTATATATGTATGCCAACGAGCGAAGGGTCAAGCCGAATTTTGACGCGGTTAAAAAGCCCAAGACAATTTTTTGACACATATTTACTCACAAACGCGAACCTGTGCCGCTGCACCAACTAAAAGAGAGAAAACAAAAAACGACCGTCATGGACAGCGACATGACGCCCAGTACGGAAACCTGTTCAACAGTGCGAGTATCACGCCACTGGCATAGGGGCCTCGAGATGGTTTCATTGACCGCACAGCGGGAGATCGGACTACAGTAATGTGTCTGAGCCACGGAGCGATAGAGGAGTCGGGGTGCTTTGGTCCGGACACATTTCTGTCTGATGGGTCTCCTTCTTTACTATAGAAGGAGTCTGATGAATAGGTCACGATCGACTATCGTAAATTTGGACCTTGCCCTCATGATAGTTTCTTTAATTGAGCGTACCCCTGCTATTTAGTTGGTTGAAATATAAATATAGATGTATCGTTGACGAGTTCAATGACGTTGAACAAGGTTTGTCCGCCCGTAAGCACGCGTCCCGAAAGACAGCTGCCCTCGTGATTGTTTTCCCTCAACGGTCGAGTTTCTGTACGTATTGTATTGCGTAACAGAGGCAGGTCTGCACTGACATCAGTGTCGTTATGTCTCCTGCACGGAGGGAAAACCTGGTGGGAAAATGCTGCTGATACTGCAGCGCACCCGGTACTGAGTATGTGTGATTGATACGTCCTCCTGTATGATTAATCAGTGTGCATCTGAAATAATTTGGAGCTGACCAACGAACGCCCATGCGTGCACCTGCTTCAAAAAGCATGATGTCCATACATCATACCAGTAAGACGTATCACAACAGAGGGAGAGACCTAATACCAGAAACCTAAGCGTTACCAGACGAAATATGCTGGCAGAATGAGGGATACTCCCGTTCGCTAGGCATGTATCTGCTGGGCAGCTGTAGTACGGTTGTTTCGTAGAGTATAGGTCGGAGGGCATCGTTCGTATCTTCTGTCTTCTCGGGTTCAGGGTCCTGCCCGGCGTGAGTGGTAGCGTACACGAATCCATTTTCGCTGATGGAAGAAGAACGTATTCCAGACTCGCGCTGAAAATGAGTTCGTATTTCTTGGACGCACTTTTTCATGATTGGCGTGGCTTCCCAAACAACGAGAACAAATATGATACAGTATTTTCGGAACAACACCGCAAACTCAGTTCACACGATGCCCGGAATGTACTCTACCGCCCGAACTGGAGAGTCTCATCCGTATCTGCCGTCGAGTGAACGGAGTAGACCCGCAGAAGAAGCACGCCGGGGGGTTTGATGCTACCCGCTTGTCGTCAGACACCCCTTCATCAAGCGAGATGGCAATAGTGCGGAGGTCCAACTGAGCGACTGTTTCGTATAGTATGTACTTACTTTGAACCTCAAACGTGCTGGTATGTTTACGTTTCCTGATGTGCTCACAGTGAGAACTTAGCAAGTGTAATCGGTATTGCAAGCCGCACGAAACATTGTCTGCGCGTTTCCTACGGTCCTCGCAAAGCATATACGGTTCAGGGGTCTCGTCGGATACTCCTCACCTAGTGCCGAGATGGCCAAAGTACGTGTGTGTAGTGGCGAGAATAAACTTCCAGTTGGTTGCGACTTGTGTCATTACAAGCGCAGAACCTATTGATAGTACCAATAAGGACATCGGGCAGAAGGTATCTGGAACAAAAGGTACAACAGCTGAACGTAAAAATTATATCCGCTGGTACTGTAGTTGTGATGGCTTGTGATAAACTACTGCTGCTGTATTGTTCAAATGTGTATGACGTCCCGTGCATCTTCCAGACCAGAAGAGTATCAGCCTAGGTCTGCCGCTCGCGGTATCGCGGCCGTGTCTCAATGAGCGATGGGTCTGAGGCTGGCCGTGTATGTTCATAGATAGGCGCTGTCTGCTCTTGAAACATGAAATTTGCCCAGTGCTCATGGGGTGGAACACGTTATGAAGAAGGGCAGTTTTCGGGACTTATGCAGTCGATATTTTCGCAGTCAATCCAGTTGTTTATGGTAATGTGCGTGCATTTACTCATGAATACGTCTGTGGGAAATATACAGGCGGGTGCGAGTACAAAAGTTACAGCAGCCAGTAGGAGTGTTCGTCGGTGCATTACATCTCAGTATTGATGTTCGTCAGTGTGATATACCAATTGGCGAGACGTCTCTGTATGACCATATACTCTGACCGTAGGCAGCCCGACGAGCACAACTCCCCCTCTGCCGTAGTTTATATGGTATGGGGTATGGCCCTTGGACTATAATACGACCACCTGCATGACATGATGGGTTCATCCTCCACCGTCATATTGCTCTTGTATGCTACTTCGACAGTACGCGATAACAACAGTTGATGATTACCGATTTTGGTTAGGGCTCTCTGCATGTTGTGACGTGCACAGACTGTTATACACCTCTGTGCATAGGACAAAGGAATACAAGTAATGGCCTCCTTGCTGAGGTAAAAACGTTTGTCGTTCAGTCCCCTAAAATCATTCAAGGCTTGACACTCCTATTTACCGAAATATTGCGACATACCTGGTATCGCATACTAGTAACTGTGATATCAAACTTCGTGCATTCGTATACCAACCAACGTCATACCTGCGCTGCTTGAACAACACTGTTCTCGTCAGGAAATCTAGTGTACATATTTACGTTAAACGCTTCCCCACTCTTGAGTCCGAACGGGGAAAAAAACAGTGCCCTGGGTATGCATTCATCAGAGTTGAGGGAGCCCTTGCCCGTGATGGCCGAAGACGTAGTCGAGTCGAAACCCTAACGGCGACAACACGACGAAGGGGTACATTCATCGTGCATCGCGCAGGAGTCAAGAGAAATTATGCACTGAGTCAGGTTGGATAAACAAGCGACAAACAGGGTTCCGTGCATGCTCGTGGTGACAGACATCGTACGTAGATGGTGAGGCCGAAGCGCAACACAGCACTGCCAAGGGGGGAAAAAAACTGTATCGAGCTTGAGCGATGAGGCACACTGGAATCATTTTTTCTGAACCACAAAAACAAACAATTGCCGTCATTCACAAAACAAATGACGGCTTGAACGAAGGTGTCCCTGAAAAGGGGAAACAGACTCCACACACACGTTCTGAGGTCAGCGTGGGGACCGACAGGGGCGCGATGGTCACAGCAGCAAGCATGAAAACAGGTGCTCTCGATCAATTGTTTTCCTTGTCTAGCAAAAACAAAACCTTTTTTTAAGAGTGTCGTTATATAATCGTCTTTGTCATCTTGCCTCCCACAATCTATGCGTACGAATGAATGAGAAAACAGACACTGCACAGAGTTGACCACCGAATACACGAGACGCTGGGTCAAACGGTTATATTGTCTCAATCAGGTATCGCCCTCATCTGGTCACTGCCGTCTCCCCTGCTGGGCCTTTTTGGCCGTGCCGCCGTTCCCTGTCGAGGAACGTTTGCACAACAGCAGCTCCAACACCACATAACATCCTTGGATAGCGTGTGGGTTTCGTTTGCCCCCAAGATACCTGCCCGCGTCGTGTGCTATCATACGAGTACGAAAAAAACGTTGTTGTCGACAACCAGCAGCAGAGCAGCAGCAATGTAAATACACGATACCATTGGAAAGGGAAATCAAACACAAGGACACGAGAACACGAGCTTTGCCGGATTCAACCAGGGCCGGGGTAAGTCGACTCTCTGATAGCTGAGCGTGGGTCGAATCAGCATTTTATGTAACGTACAAAAAAATGATGTTATCGTGAATAATGCGAGAGATACTACTTGAATTAAGAACAGTTTTTCCGGTTCAACACACGATAATAATAGTGCTCGACCCCGCGATGTAGTGCGAGCCGGCTGACCACGCACTTGTCGAGGTCGGGCGGGGCGAGAATGGTGAAGCATGCCAAGAATATGGCATAGTAACAGGTGGGCAAAACCTCGGAATGGATCGTTTTTTACTCAAAAACGCATTAATAATACAAAACGAGTGTCAACACACTGCTGAGCGTGAACTTCCATGGGTCACCCTATCTATAGATATATCTTTGTAGACATTCGGCACATCGATTTGTCGGGTAACACCCGCCGCAGGCAACCTTTTGTCCGTATTTCTTCGCCGAGGCAGGCGCTGCACAGGTTGCCCACGCTGATCCGCTCGCTCCGTCCGTACGCTTTTAATATCAAGATAAACGGAAAAACATTTCGTGCGCAACGTCGGAGACGAAATCTTCAATGAATGCGGCCCTCTCGGAGTTTTCGAGCCTTCCGTCACTCGTGCTCAGCGATTTCGAGTCATTTATTTTCGAGTGGGTGCTTTCCAGCCCCTCATCGCAAATCACCGACGGCGCCCCTGCCCGCGCGTATTGTTCGAGACCTGTACGTCTGTCTTCCGACAGGATTCATAGCTCCGCCACGAAAATGGCACGTATTTCGTTGCCATTCTCACATGGTAGAATGCAAGGGTTTTCTTCGTTTGTTTGGGCGACAGCGAAAGCCAAACCGACAAGTGCGTAGCGGTGCTGGGAAGGGAGACTACTTCCGTAGCTAGTTCTACAATTCACTATGCTGACCCGGATAGCATTCAGGGGAGTCACTAACTAATTTATCGAACATGGAATTACTTTTAGAATACGCGCTAACTGTTCATCATACAGCGTGTAAAATTCAGCATGACATAAGTGATTCCGATGTATACACATCGTAAAATGTGCGCAATCCCCACACTAGAAGTTGAACAAATACCCAGGCAGGCGTATCGCACAGCTTGCAGAGTTAAATGTCAACTACATTTGAAGCAGTAAAAGAACATAGTCTGACGTACCATAAATATGAAGTATTTTGTAGAGGCAAGGTTATGTTGCCCTCAATCTTTCTGCGTAGCTACGTGAGAGTCCTGTGCATTCAAAACCGATGTCCTTTCGCCATGGCCTGAGGACCGATAGATAGATGCTTCGTCGTTTCGTGGAGTCGCTCGATAATTCCATTTTTTTTTCAAGCGAGGCATATAGGCGAAAAAGTCCTCTCTTTTCTTTTTTTGGCAATCTTTCCAACAACCGAGCGCTGGTGGTCTGATCGAGAAGATCGCGACTTAGCATGATCAACTTGGTTTTAAGGCTGAGCTGAGACACGTACGTAGAGTCTAATCCATATTTCAAGGTTCCCCTCCGGGATATCGGTGACACAGAATCCCGGGGGACGTAGCGAGGAGGAAACGAAGTCACAGATAAGACACGTATAGCTGTTTTGGGCGGAAACCCGAGCCGTGAGTTAGCGCATTGCTCGGAGGAAAGTAGTAGTCAGCGAATACTGAGTGCTGTTTTTTTTTTCTTGTGTATAGGGAAAATAACTTACACGTGAATCCGGGGCCATGGGTTGACTACCGTACTGTACCCACACACCGCTACCAGTAGTACGTCGATGTAGTACCGGGAGAAAAACACACGCTCTTCTAAACACAACCTGGCACACCTTCTTATTACGACTATCAACTATACTCCTACTCAGTACTACTGTTGAAGCAGGAGCAAACGCTCATACTACAGAGACGACCTCATGGCAAACTGGTAGGTTCGAAATCCACGCGGCACGATCGGTTGGCGTACGGCTACTCAACTTTTCCATATATCACTCATCACCAGTAGTGTACGTTGATAGAATACATGTAAGCACATGTTTTGAAAATACTGCGCTTCTACCTACAAGTGCTCCTGGAAAAATGCCCTTCATAAAACAGCAACGTGGTTTGCAAGAGATACCATAGGCTGGGGGCATGACCACTATATCTTTACTCTTTTTATTTACTCATATACCACCAT
>JBBMHQ010097117.1:0-10196 GCA_037834295.1 Postelsia palmaeformis | reverse complement strand
CGGACACTGGGTGTACTGATGAAGTTGGGTAGAAAGGACGATTTAATGTGAAGACAACAACAACAACAACAACAATGTCGTACATGTTCTCTTCGTCTCTTCTGCGTTTGATATGTGAGACATACGTTTGTTTGCGACGCTTGACGATTGTTTGAAGTTTTTTTTTACGCGTTAGCACGCGTTATATCACGATGAAGCAACAACAGCGGGGGGAGGAGTGGCCTCTAATGTAGCTTGCACATTGTGAACACTAATTAATTTAAGCGAGCCCGACTGAAACAAGACTGATGGGAGACACGCGGAGCAAAGCCAACCCCTAGATGAATGAAGTCGGCCTCGCGCATTATGTTCAAACATGTACGTATATCTCTCCCCCAGCGTTTATTTTTTGTGGCTGCAGACCGTAGACGAACGAATTTTGCTTCTTCAGAGGAGGCATTCCTCCGCCTAAGATGCTCCGGGCGACCACAAAATTCAGGAGACTTCATCTTGACGAGTATGAAAAGGGGGATAAATTCCGCGGTATGCACCTACCTGTATCCGGTACCACCGGGGTGCGGGTATGCGTACAAATGTAGATACAGGTACCTACTACCCGGAACTTCTGTAAGTTCTATACGACATTGCATATATTCCCATCCGATCTTCTTTGAGTTAGGTGAGGCTCTCAAAAGACTGCGGAACTTTCATCACTTCTTCTGAAAGAATATACAAAAAAAACTGCATGCAGAACAAACCCCGCATGCAGAACATAACCAACCTTGAAACACACTGCGTATGCTATATAGGTATACACCAGACAGGAGGTATATATTAATATATACGCACGTATTATTAATAGTAATACTAGTATTTGTGGCCACTGATTGTTTGTGCGGCGGAACAAAACACGCAGCTTCTCTCGATCCCCTTGAAACCTACAGCAGTAGTGACTCACCCATCGTCGACAATTTCGGTGCAACCGTACTCTTTTTAGTATTTTTCGTCTGCATTTTCGGTGGAACAGTCCCGTTACCGTTGGTCTAGGCATTCCTGGGCGAACTAAACGACCGTCCACACACAGACAGAAGGCATTCCATTCCACCCATGATATCGTCAAATTAGAACCATATCAAAACATCACCATAATGTCTCCAGGTGGGGCTTAAGTGGCGCCTTCGCGGCCTCCTCCGAGTGTGCACGCTAAAGAGGTGACCTGTGTGTTGGATGTTGGACCTTCAGCCGGACGAAACCTTACCAAAGTAACGGAAAACGTAAACCGTCCTCAATTTAGGTGACGAAAGCCCCCACAAGGCACAAGACTAACAATGCCGACGTGTAGTTTAGTATATTTATACCTTCGTTTGAAATTCTACTGTGCAACCCAGCTCAACGACGGCGAACTAATCTGGCCAGCTATTCTGGCCCGTTCTGTCATTGTAGCCTTTGTTTAGCGCCACGACTCTGAAGACGGGGGGAATACCGCACACGAATATGATACGTATGTAGACTAGATCTCCGGCCTGACTTCGAGCAAGCAAAACAGCAAGTCGGCGCTGTGTACGACGCCTGTGACATTCACTCCTGCCTGTGATGCCGCTCCATTTTCCAAATCCTGCCAATTGCTTGCAATTTTGATAGGCAAAGAGCGCTGGGCTCTAGACTCCAGCAACATCCGCAAGAGCCCAGTGGTTGTACATCTAAGACAAATATGTGGGGACCGCTTCGGCCGACAGTTTTGTCTCTCAGCACTCAGGCTGCGCTTGGTCAGGTGAACGATAAACCCGTTTTGTTGTATCGAGCTGCTACGCGCTTGCTTGCCGACGACGGTCCATTTGCTTCGGTTCAAGCATTGCTGCTGTCGCACGTACGTAGTTTGTCGCAACACACAACGCCACCCTGCTCAGAAGCCCGGATAGCCGGTCGCAATTTGACCCATCTGCCACTAGTTGGAAAGTCCTTCCTAGAATAAAAGTTGCATTTAAAAGTTGTGATATACCAGATGCTTCGATGTGCCTTTGCTCCCCTCCTCATGTGGTAGTAAAGCATATAATAATGTCTCTTGTCCGGCTTGGTAACTCGTTTTACCACTGGCGACAATCGCCCCCGCCTCCACCGTCTATTGCAGCCTTTAGGGCTAAGCTTCTGACCCTTTCAGGGATTTCGTTTGACCTCACCGGTATCGGCACATGTGTAACCTTTCTTTCCACAACGGAGTCACCCCACACTAAATGTGTAAGCTTTCTTTTCACAACTTACGTACAATACTTTTCAGGGGTTCAGCTAGACCACAAGCGCCAGATCCCGCCGAAATGCCTGCTGAATCTTTCTCCACTGGCTGATGGCTGAACTTACACCATTGAGTCTTTGCTGACATGCACCAGGGGCGTAGCCGTGGGTAGTCTGTACCCCGATGTTCGGAGGCCGTACGGATTCGTGGCCGCTTCCTCACGCCGCTAGCGATGACTAGATGCTGCCGCCTTTCTGGTATAGTTACGTTCCCAAAGTAGTCATACGTGCTCCCCCTGATGCTAGGGCGACGCTTGTTCTCCTACAGTACTTGTACTGCGCAGTGGTTTTAGTTTCACTGTTACCCTCCGCGAACTTTGTCCGCTCGGACGAGCTATCATAACAGCAGTCATTTTCGCCGGGAAGATGTGCGGAAAACGCGAAGCTCTTTCTTCCCTTGTTGTGTGCTTTATCACCACCAGCTCCACCCCATGACTGTTTTTTCCCACGTCACGTCTGTCACATGTCTCAATACGGTATTAAACTTCAACACAACACCTGCTATCAACGGCTGGCGTGTCCTTGTGCTCGCCCTCCACCAAAACTGTTTGTTGAGCACAGCTACAGCTTCGTGTCCTGGGAATCCGCCACTTCAAGCCAGACGGCAGCATCCTCTTCCGACCGTCAGAAACAGCCGATCCCCACTCCGCACTCTCCTTGCGGACGGCGGACGCCGGCGTTCGTGCGGAACACGCTGGGGTTTCGTTGGATCTACCCCAGGGAGGGGGTGATGTTACTCTACAAGGTTTAAACCACAACCGAGCCCTTCTCGCCGGCACGTGCGAGATCGTTATGGCCGTCACTGCGGTGATCGCCGTGACTACGGCCGTGATTGCGCTGTATGTCGAAGTCACCAAGGAAGATGTACCTCCCGAGCCGCCGATTATTATTAACATAACGATTGAGCAGAATGGGGACGGCGAAATCACTATTCCTGTGGACCTGGACTTCCTCAACGACGACGGGACAGACATTTGTGAAACCTGCGGAATAGATATCGAGGCAGGAGACTGCTTGGAAAACTGTGGCGGCTACGATAGAGAGGCCACCAATGACGGCCTGCAAACCAACATCCTTGAGGTATGTATTACTATGATACCCACTAGGTAGTCGTTTGCTTCATTCAGACCACGCGGCGAGCATGTTAGCGCGGCATACCGCTGTCGGGGTGGGGACTGAATATTTCTGAGTCTTGGTAGTACCTTCAGCACCAGTGAGCGTTCAAACACGCGTTATTCCCAAGCAAAGACTAGTTTCAATGTCTCCCCCCTGCCCAGGCACTGGGGGGGAGTGTGGTTGGCACACGTACTCTCGTCGGATCGTGAGCCGCCCCGAATATGTTTTGTACACTCGAGTGGTTTCTGTTGACTATTGATAGCAACCTTGTCGAAACTTCTTGGGATAATTCTCCTTTACCCGTTCAGAGCTCCGTGGCCGCATTGTCAAATAACTACACCGGAAAATGATAACTTCTGTACTTGTACATACCTGGAATGGTGTCAGTGGCTTCGAAGTTTATGCATTTCGTTTACTCAGGTTTATCTCTTCTCCTCGATGGCTCATCAAACACAATTTAGTTGCGGGAGCCCACCACCTGCCTCTCTTCCTGAGATATGGTGTACGCTCGGCAGCAAGGCTTCGGCCGGGTCTACTTGACCGTTGACATTTCCCGTCAAAATTCACTTGGCATTGATTGATGTGTTGCTTTCAACTGCTGGCGTAGGTGCACATGTGACTACGCCTCCACTACATTAGTTAGTGCATCTGAAAAAGTCGTTCGGACTACACATACCTATTCGGAATCGATTTGACAGCGACTACGAGCTGAGTCAGCCATAAATAGGTTGAAAAGTCGGATTGGCCATGGCGCCCCCACAAACCTCACGAAGCTCGACTTGATTGTTTCACACGGTGGAGTTCATTCATTGACCGACGCAGTGGGTGTCCACCCTCTAAATATTTTTTCCGAGAGATACGACCGCTCACACAACACGAAATAAAAACAAAAGGGACCACAAACAGTAGCCCCCCCCCCCACTACAAAACACATAGGGCCGACACTCTTGATTGCCTTTAAACGTGCGTTTCAAGCACGGGGTTAAACCCTTAGTGCAAAACTTTCGTCATTCAGCGGGGCATCGAGAATAATGACTTTTTTCTCGCGATTACTTCATATTAGTATGGAACTGAGTTCAGGTAGCATTTCTTGATGAGTGCCGAACTGGGCAACAATATTTGCATCGGTCTTCTCCTTCTACCTTCAGCAGTATCTTCACCAAATTTCACCTTGATCGAAAGCGACCATTTTTATGGGAAGTAAGTGTCAAAATAACGGTGTTTGTGACTCTTCGTGGACATCTCGGGCGGAATCGAGCAAGGGAAAATAAGGTTATCATTCTTTGTACAGTACTAGGTTAGCCTTTTGTTTTGCTCAAGCAGTGGTGTGTCAGGGTTTGTGATTCGTTCCAATGTTTGTCGCCTAATTTTCAGTGGTCTACGAGATACGACTCTTGGCAGCTTTCCCTGTTTCATGGCTTGCTCAGCTCGTAGCGCCTCAGGCTCCACACGATTTAGATGAGTACAGTACGAACATTTTGCTCTTCTATACGGAGCTATACAGTTCCCGCGTCCGGATGTCTTCTGTGTGTATATTCAAAAGACCCCACATGCTTAGTAATAACAAGTGTTTCCCAATCGGCGTCACACTATGCAACGATCCAGATTTCTGGGGACCCGCACATGACCGGCATGCTCGGCCAGAGGTTCGACTGGTCCGGCGAGGACAAGGGTTGGTACAGCCTGGTATCCGACGGCCAGGACTTCCAGCTAAACGTCCGCGTCACCGCACCCATGCCCGAAAAGTTCCCAGACAGACAGCTTGTGTCTGCGGTCAGCATCTTGTCTTCCGGCGGACGCTCCCTCGTGATCGAGGTGAAGGACCCCTACGCAATCAACACCGCGGGCTGTGGAAGCGGCGATAAATCCTCACTACCTTGTCTGGCAAACGGAGCTTTGCGCTTCATCGTGGACGGCGTGGAGCACAGGGGTCTCCAGACGCCCAGCCAAGCAGTGGAGCTGTCGGGGGGCCGGTTTGTTTCTTCCGCCAATCTCCCGGCCGAGTGCCGACGATTCGGGGGAGACCGAATCTGGGCTGCCCAGTACGCGGACATGACTCAAACCCAGCGATCCCTGCGCGGGAACGAGGCGGAATTCAAAACGTGGATCTTGCAGGAAGGCAACATGGCGGCTCCGACTTGGTGCGCGAAGTTTCTTGAGGAGGAGGGACTACCGGGTCTTCTCGCGGTGCAGTCTAACCACGCTATCTTCCACGTGGTGACCCCCACGGCCTCGCTGCGCGTAAACATCGGAGTGAACCACCAGGACCGCGTCACTTCCGAAGATGGAGCCGTTGTCTTCGTGCCCGAGCTAGACTTCTGGCAGGGTGATGTGGGGGTTGAGGGGAACAGTTTCTCTGACACAGTCTCCGGAATGCTCGGCGAGACCTCTCGACCCGTCCTCGACAAGTACGGCCTCCCCATCATGCAAGGCGCCGGAGCTATCCGCGGGACGCCGGAGGACTACCGCGTGGACGGTCCCCTCGGAGTTGAATTCGAACTGCTGCGTCACTAAAGCGATGCCGCTTGAATGAGGAGAGCGCATACATGGGTTGACTGATTGGAAGGGATGTTTGTCGAGAAAATACCCTTTGGATAGAGTGAGTGTGACTGAGGTTGACCCCGCATTCAGGAGAAAACCAACGCTGTGGCGAGCACGAGGGAGGCGAACCTCGCTGTCGAGTAGAGCAGGCTGGCTGGTAGTCGACTGGTAGGATTAACCTGTTGCTGTGAAGTTTGTAGGCTGAAGGATCTGTCAGGAGTGTGTGAAGCATTTTCTTCCTGCCCACCCCGGATGGGTTAAAGCTAACCCTAACCCTGACACAGCAGCGCAGGGCAGTCACCGGCCAGAATCGATCGCGAGGCAACTAAACAACGCACGAACGGCGTATCACGCAGCTTTTGAAGCAGAGTAACCGACCGATCGAGATAACGCACAGCTGACGTGTACTTTTTAGTTTGAAAAATGAAATGAAATAAAACACTTTGTACAGTAGTAGTAGTAGATATAGATGTGTGAGCTGATAGCGAATACATGGGAAAAAGCGCATAACAATCAACAATGTCGTTCGAATGCACGAACTATCCCCTGATTGAGCCGAGTCAATCCTTCTGGAGCGACAGCTGGTTGCGATATATCCCGTGGCGACACTGAACACCGAAAGGAAGTAACCGCGGCGGAGGCAGGAGCAGCAGTGTTTGGCGCATTCGGATGGCTTCGGAACGGTATGCCATTTTGATTGGTTCTGGATGAACAGTTTCGTTGTCTCGAGGTTTATTTTTGCATGTGACCGATTCGATTGGTTTGTTTTGTAATGAGAGGTATATCTTTCAGGAGGATTGATCTCGGTGCGCGGCCCGATCGCCACGACTTGAGTGACTCTGAAATGCGCTACACTACTAGTAGAGAGCGCGTTCGATCCGTATGGCACGTTTTTGGTTGTGAGAAATGTCTCGCCCGTGGTGCTGGTTATCATGCATATCATCATTCGTCGGGTGGGATTTGGGACACGCGTGGAATTTGTAAAATACGTGAACATGGCTTTCGAGGCAGGATGTTTCATATCTAGATTTTACTAGGGATCATTTACCCGAGTCAGTTCCGAAGATGATACCGTTAGTACCCTGCAGAATCTGAAGATAATGCCGCTTTCACCTGGCAGTGGATTTCGGGGAGTTCGTGGATTTTCAGTGAAAGGGCTGTTGTTGTTTAAGTTTTGCAGATTTACTACTTCGGATGTTTGAACTCGGCGAAGCCTCAACCTGACCCGCGAGGTCTGACCTGTCTCGTGAACACCTCTGTAAAATACCAGGTGTACCGGAAGCGAATATTCAACGTACAGCAATATCGCCTGGGACGTTTTTGTATGTGCTCATTTACACGCATTTACCTCGTAGCCGTCCTGTGCGTCATAATTGCCCCTGTTTTCTTCCCGCCTTGCCTCGTGGCGCCCTGGTCACGGAGAAGTTTGCTAGCGCTGTTAGAGTCGAGTGTAGTGACCAATGCTGCCTGTATTAGCATGATGAGGATTGTTGCATGCCTGGTAAACGATACTACGATGGATGCCGCTGTGCGTATACTTGTTTCGACCCGATTTCACTGCATCGATGCTCGACTGATTACTGGGTAGAAGTCCTAGAGTAGTTTCATCAGTGAGTGTGAGTGTGAGTGCTGACTACGGGGGAAATGTTGAAGCTCAAGCCAGCATGGTCTGGAAGTATGATTTGTCATGTGAACTGTTGAAAATTGATATCTGGATGTTGAATTTGAGTTTGATTTTCGGGATTGGTACTAGACTGATCACGGCGTGGCGATGTGGTACCCTTGTTATTCTGATTCTGCCTTGTGCTAAATAGAGCACAGGGGATATTGAGGATGGTCGCTGAAAACGAGCAGGGGGGATGCATGCATGCGTGCTTGGTAACAAGTCGGAGACTATCCATCGTGGATTGAGGAGTTGCATGCTGGGTGGGGATTCTGGTAGTGAGATAATGGGATGTCGAGGTCATGTGCAATATATATATATTCGTACCTTTCGACGTCAATCCATGTTTACTTACTCCTTGTTTGGTTCATGTTTGTTTTCTAGGTTAGTATGGGGTTTGTCGACGAGCGATGACAATACAGGTACTAGAGAGTTTCGTGTACGTCTACTGTAGGATCACACGCTCAGGCGATCCCCTGCCGCTTGTATCACCGCCGTTCGAGAACACCCAACAGGCCCCATGAAGTTCGTGGACGAAGGCAATGTTTTTCGCTTAATTCAGTAACGTGTTATGTTCATGGGGGCAGCGGGACACTTTGTACCCCTGTGCAGGTCTGCCTATTAAGCCGGTACTCGTTGGTACTCACATGTATGTATTGCTTGCTTAGAAATAAAAGAACAGCTTCACTCCTCTCGTCACGGCGGAGACTGAGACCACGCTTATGGCTCTCAGAAAAACCCCTGGTTTCCCACCTAAAATACGCCTTCCGGGTACTACAAATACAATCCCAGTGCCTGAACCCAGGTAATTACCGGGCTTTCAGCCTCAAACAAAGCAGTATCATAACACTAGCCCACTCTGATGAGCCGTCCATGCAGAATTATGGGAAAATCATGGAAACCTCGATTCCACAAACTAGAACATGAGTCGAAGATGTGGCTCCTCAAAACCCACTCCCACACCTCTGAACGGCAAGGCAACGAAGCCGGCAAAGTACGCAGAAAAACAAAACGAAGACGTAGCCAGAATGGGCAGGTAGAAATCGTCAACCAAAAACCATCGCTATGTCACCCGCGGCGGGGGGGCGGCGAGGAAGATGCATGAAAAAGTGAAAAGTCAGCATGAAAAACGAGAAAAAAAACAAATAATACGGAAGATGTAAAAAAACACCGATTACCCAGTCTACAACTCGAGAAACGTGGCCTGTGCCACAAATGAATGGCCCGATTACCCAGACCAGCCCCGGCACTGAGCAGGGAGGGTAGGCAGGACAAAACATGCGAAAACCATCCCCAACCAGGCCCGAGAAAAAAAAACATAACCAAAAACGAACCAGCCCACACAGGAACACACCTGCCAGAACAACCCCCGACCCAAAAACTCGCAAGACGTCAACAACTAGTCAAAATTGCCGTACAAAATCCAAAAAAACGTCAAAAAACAAAATCGAGCGCAGCCGAGAAGCGAAAATCAGCTATCCACGGCGGCGCCTCGAGATTCGTCTACATTACGCTGGACCCCCCGCACAAACGCGCTAGCCAAGTGAGTTTACAGACATCAAGAGCCTTGTATAGCTTTCGTCGAAGTTGTGTAGCGCGCAGGAGGAAGAGGAAGCTTGATCAGTCCTGGGTCGTTCAAAAATCGGGACAAATATACTCCATCCGTGGGCGTAGTCGCGCTGGTCTTTCCGAGCCACCACAGACCGTCGACGCTCTTGTACCAAACGTGGGCCCCGTTGAGAAGCACGGTGTTGCAGTATCGGGAAAGCCAGTCGGCGTGCGACACGCAGCCATAACCGGGAGCCAGAAACCGTTCGCCGTTACTCCGAGAGAGTTCCCGTTGTGCCGCGCCGAGTCTCATTCGGCGGTACAGGCGGTTGGTTAGGTGGTGCTGGTTCAGGGTGCCGGCCCAGTAGCGCAAAATTGCGTGGCGAGAGAGCTGAATGTCCATTTCCCGTTCCCAGGACGGACGGGGTAGTCCTGTCCAGTGCGTCCCGTACATTACCGCGATGACGTCACCTCGATCTCGAACCGATTGGTGTCCGGTCATCTTTTCCGCTCCGTGTCGATGAAGAGGTGTCGAGACGTCGTCCTGGGTGACGTGGTACGGGGGAGATTACTTAGAGAAATTGTTGAGCACTTAATCCGTCAACCCCGCTGGCAAAATCTTCGGCATGTCACCACGGTCGTGGGGGTTGGCACAGGGCTTGCAGCGTTGAACTGAAACACACCGACGAGCATCAGCGCTGGCATAGCGGAATGAAGATCCAAACACCGGAGCTTCGCCCCAAGAGGAGATTCGTCCGGGGTGTCCGCGGAGGAGCAGGGGCCAACTGCGAGAACATTGTAGGGGTGTGTCCAGTTGAGTGAGAGTTTGGTCTTGAGGACCTTGGCGTCAGTGTCGGGCTTCGCCCCCTGGCGGATGGTGGCCACCGTATTGTACACCCACGCCCAGCCACCAACTTCAAATTTGAGGACCGGACGCAAAGCGTCGGCGAGGGCGGAGCTTCGGCGGTTCAAGCGGGCAACAGTGAGGACGTGGTGTTCGCGAACGATATCGTACGCGCGCTGCTGGCGGTCCGTCGCCGGGTCGCAATAGGCGAGGTGG
>JBBMHQ010097106.1:0-10198 GCA_037834295.1 Postelsia palmaeformis | reverse complement strand
CAGGTGCAACTGCACGTCCAGCACCGGCGTACGGCTACCCCCCCCCCTCCCCCCACGTCTTAAGCTACCCTTGCCCTCCAATAGATGGTGGAAAAGCGGCAATTGGTGATCTGTGTCGGTGTGTCGAGCGACATAGCATCTGCCGTTGCTGCGGTGTCGAAGGCGGTGACTGTGATGCCAAGTGCCGCTGCCGTTGGCAATGCTGTGACGTTGGTACCGGCGGCAATGGCGGTTACGACTACTCGTTCTGTTGCTGCGGTGACAATGCAGATGTCGGTAGCGGCACCAGCGGTGGCTACGGCTGGTGATAGTGAATGCATTTCAACAGAGGCGGCGACTGAGGCGTCAACAAAACCTGGGACGACTGAGCGTTTTGCTGTGAAACACGAATCCATCCGCTCGATCCCCCCCACCCTCCTCTTTTGAGACCGTGACCGTGACGACGCTCGCGTGCGCTGTTTCCTCGACGGCTCACGACCAGTCCTTGGGTCTACGGTCACGGCTGAGACTGGTCGCATAGCAGCACGATCGCGGTGCTCCCTCTCACTGCGGTTGCAGCGACTGCGACGGATGCATCGCTATGGCTATCATCGAAGGCCGGGCCACGCATTTTGACGCTATCACCATGGACTCAGTCGCTGCCTCGTATGTTGTCTCTGTCCCGGAATTGTCTCGTATGGACACAAACACTGTTTATGATGGTCGTGGTCACGGCTGAGGGCGCGAGTGTCGCTGCCACAGGAGTGGTCGTTTCTAGTTGCGGTGTAGCGGTCAGCGTCGATGGCCGGGGCGATGACGAATGATGAGACGATTGAGCGCGTTGCTGTGGCCTATAGCTTGACCGCCCCCCTCGAGGCGGCGGTGGCGACCATTGATACTCCTACTCTTGCGAATGTGGCTGTGGTGCCATTGGCGGCGGCGGCTGTTACTGCTGCCCAGGCTGTGGCGACGAGAACTGCAGTTTCTCTGTCGCTACTTAGGTTGTGCAGCAACGGTGATGGTTGTCTAGCCGACGGAGAATATTGTGGCAACTGAGCGTGCTGCTTGAAGCTTACGGGCAACCTACCCGATACTCCTCCCCCGACCGCGACGACGGCTTTCGCATGTGGTGCTGCAATGGCAGAACTCTCCCGCTTCGTTTCGGGTCATTGCAGTACCGGAAATTCTGGAGGAATTGAGTGTATTGCGACCTCTTCGCCATCTTTCATCCCGACGCCCCCCTCCTTCCTTGCCGTGGCTAAGGCAATCCCGGGGCTGCGGCTGTTTCTTCTCAGTCTATTTCCACAACGGCCGTAGCGGCTGGGGCTACGGCGAATGCCTGAGCGGCTGAGTGCGTTCCCATAGCTTAAAGGGCCCAATCACATACTCTCGCGCCCCCGTTGGCCGTGGCGACGGCACTTGCGTTGTGTGCTACTGCTACTGCCGGAACTGTGGCACAGCCAGGCCATTCACTGCTTTGTCCTCACCCCCGTCTACCATTTTACCTCCTCTCTGTCAATATATAGCACACATTTCAGATCTCCCGTTCTCTTTTCCCCCTCTTGACTTGTCGTGTATGCCCTTTCCGTTATCAATACGTCCCCTCATCCCCCTTTCCTTACCTGTATTGTCTTGGTTGCGACCTCTTCCTGCCCTTTTCGCCTTCGATTCCCGACTCACCTCCTTCTCGTTCGTCTCCTTCCGATATCATATTATGTCCTCGTCTGCCTTTCTGATTGTTGCCGTATTTCGGTTCTTCAAGTACGCCCGGCTCGGAGTACTGCATGCATCATGCAGGGTGTGGGAGCGGACAAAATTCAGGTAACACCACAGGGGGGTTAAATGTTGCGGTCTTCAGCGTGTCATGCTGTTGAGTGCATGCATCATCACTACGTTTCTGTCCTGGCCCATTAGTCAAAAGTTACTACTGTTGATACTATCGCTGCAGCAGCACAAAACACGAACACACGAAGAGGAACGAGACGTGCCATAGAATGTGTGCGTGTCCTTTTCAATTCGCAGTAAATACGTTTTCTCTATATCCAATTACCTGAAAAAGATATACCGGTACACCAATACTCGTACAACACTCTGCGAAGGAGTGTGTTGGTCTAAAATGCCACGAAAAAAACTTTTTTTACTACAGCACCCTCGTTCTGGTGTGTTGGTCTAAAATGACACAACACAACTTTTTTCACCACAGCACCCTCGTTCTTGGGGCAAAACACTTGGAATTAGACTACCATGAGGAACACTTAGGAACTGCAAAAGAGTTCAGGGGCGATGTATAGGAATGCGATACTTCCAAGTCGCTAAATAATAACGTAAGGTGAAGGGTCGGACGAGACTTGGAAAAATGAAAGGAGAACCATGGAGCTTGATGAGAGTGAGGGAGCGTGAACGGATACAATCCATGGAGTGACCCTGACGACGAAACGTGGGCAGGTATTGTCAATAGGGTCAATGACTGAAGAGATGGACCGAATTAGTCTCCTGGGATAAGTCGAACTACAGTGGTCATCTGGCGCTTACAAATGTTTCTATTTTCGCCGGTACCCGTATGCTCAGCCTCCGGCGTGGATTGGGGTCTCAGGCATGCCGGTATTCATACTCCGCACAAGCTGCTTCGTTAGTGCAAGTCTCGGAAGGGAAGCTGATTCTTGACCATTAACTCTTCTCGCAGTATCTCCGGGAGTGCGCCATCAACAGGATTGCCATAAGACACGACTAGCGATGAACGGGAATCAACTCGTCAGCAACTAAAGCGTTCATATTGGCCAAGCCAACATCTTTGTCATTTGAACAGTTCTGCATTCGCTCGGGATCCCTTGAACTGGGCATTGTTGGTTATCTTGTCATGTCTGCACACATACCTACCGGTTGCACGAACTCTAATATATATCGTAGCATGAAACACCGAGGGCAGTCGTACTCGTACCGCATTTCGATATTTGTGAGTGTTCGAGAACACCACTGTCTAATATTAGGTTGTACCACGGACGTACGGAATCGTGGTGGGGATCAGTCACACAAACAAATGGATGGGCAAGCTCGTGCGCAAGGAAACATTTTTGTACCTGCATCCGATCATGTACACAACCCGACGGTTTCCCCCCAACAAAATGCAGCATGGCTGAGCAGGATTCCACCTGTCTTTTCGGTTTCCCACGAGATCCACAATTCGGGCATGGGATGTAGTCGATCTGCGGCTCAATATGTGTACTCCATTGGCAACAAGCGCACGTTTTTTTAATAAGAAGGCTCAACGGCGGGTGAACGTGAACAGCAGTCGCGGGTCAACTTGTTGCGCTTACTGGGGGTAGGTCATACCACCACATACAACACACCTACAGCAAGTACTGTAGGACTACTATCAATACTGCTGTCGTTGTAGTACCACTGCACAACTACCGGCCTACGCGTCGTAGAGTACATGGCGGTGTCAGTGTAAAGAACCGGATCATAGACAGCCGTACAAACAGTGACATGTCTACAACAGCAAGCGCAGTGCTTGGCTGTCTTTATTCGTACTCGTAGAGCCACATCGAAATAAAATAAGCAGTGAGCGCACAAACAAGCGAAAATATCGAATTTACCGCATGATGGCTGGCATGACACAAATTGATTCGCAACACAACCCGCAGGACGAGCGATAAAAGGATCCCGGCTCACCCAGGCCAGCACTTTCAGCGCTTGACAGTAGACAGCAAATTTGCTTGATTTGCCTTGACTGACACCAAACTACAGTACCAGGTAGGTTTTAATGGGATTTTTTTGTTCGGCCTAGCGCACCCTTGACAGCGCATGTTCTCCCTTGCTTGACGTGTCTCCTGGCATCTTTGCCCAGGCCCACCTTCCGTTGTTGCTTCCAGGTGTGTCCTTGGCGTGCAGGTGGCAGAGGAGGTTCACCCTCCTGTGTTGTAAGGAAATCCAGTCGCTGTCTCGGTGCGATATTTCCCTTGTGCTTCATATCATAGCCGTGGACAATATCCGCATTGATCACACCTTCGTGCCAGTTAAATATTGTACCACAGGTAGTTGTACTGGGCATCGGGAATCAATTTGCACTGCTGTGGGTCTCACGTCAACCACACTTTTGCCCATGTTATTATGCGCTGTTGCAAACATCCATCCTTTCTTGAATACGTTATCGTCTCCCGAATAGTTGGCTTGTCTGTCTGGCTGTCACCACCTCCATTGCCTCGGATGCCGCTGTGGTCCCCATGACTATCCTGTCGCGCGCTCGCGCGTCGCAGCTTGTAGGCGAAAGGATCGGCGATCTCCAACAGCCTCCTTTTGAAAGATGTACGAGTACTTGTAGGAAAAATGGCTTCGCCTGCAGAGACCTATGCTGTGCGCATTTTGTAGGGTTGCTGGGTGATGACCCGGGCGCAATCGATGTGCGTGTTGATCGGTCTGTGCTTCCAAACGGTGCCGGCGGCACAGACAGCTCGCAAAACGAGAGACAGCGGGCACGAGAGCTGACGCATGAAGACAGCGGGCATGCCCTGCTCTGTCTTCTGCAGTAGTCGACAGGCCGCGAGCTTCGTGCATATATATATATGCCGGTGCGCCGGACGTTGTAAGTGAGTGCCCATTTTGAATGTGTTGGGTGTTACTTCGTTATCCCCACAATCTTGCCGCCGCATCGGCTTATAGTGAAGAGATCGACTCGCGGGCACAGGCTGCCACCAAAAGTGTGCGCCCGCTTGTGTGTTCGATATCGCGATGCCGCAATGCAAGTGCGAACAACCGACAACATCATGGCATGCTGGTATACCACATCAGCACTGCAGTGGCCCAGGATCGGAGGATGCGGCCCAATAACTTTGCAGCCATTCCCAAAAATTCTGCCATGTTGCATATTATGGAAACCCCATACGGCCAAATTTAAACTCAAAAGGGCACCCGCCGGGTGCAAACACGAACGTGGTAACCAACTCGAGATCAGCTGCAGCCGCTGGAGTCAGCGACTTTCGTCTCGGTGAATCTTCGGTCTGGAATCCGTACGTACTAGTATGGCTTCACCCCCTAGGTGAGTTCTGCCGATCATGGCATGGTATGAATCACTGCAAGGTCTGCGACGCTGCGATTTTTTGGCGGCAACGCTCGTTTGAACTTTTCAGCTTGCCCCTCAGGGTTGATGGCAACGTAGCTATCGCCACGCTCGGGACTTACGAGACTGTCTTCGCACGATGGGTCAGGGCCTAGTGGCCAGGGTTCAACTCGGCCTTGTGGTTTTCCTACGAGGAAGTCGGACCCAAACATGGGCAGTAACGGATAAGGAGGTGCGAAGTGCGACCGAATCTACAAAGCAACACCTGCGATCCTGGTGAAAATTACAGCAGTCTACGAAGTGACCTGCTGGTACAGTAGCAGCACTCGTATTTATGTGGATGTAAACAATAGCGGGAAAGCCAACTCCAGCAGGGCTGTGAGCTGGTGTACGAGAGCACAACCACCACGTAGGCCAAGAGGAGCAGCCACCTGCGAGCCGACACGTGGTAAAGTTTTCCGGTGGCGTAATATCGAGTCAGGGTCTGCAGATAAAAGGATAGGGTTGGAGGTTGCAGAGCACCAGCTAAATAGGTACCCGTACCTACCGAGAAGTGGTGGAAGTTGTACATACTGCTGTACCAACAGCAGTAGGACCTGCTACATGCTACCTGGTACGTACGTACAAGCAAAACATATATCAGGGTACTGCAGTTGTACAGCAGTATGGACGAAATATATTAGCAGCAGTTACTCGTAGCTTCTGGAGCAAGCACCAACTGACAGTCCTCGATCAGCAATACACCTACCGGCTGTGCACCAGTGTACCAGTGCTCGCACAAACTCGTATCAGGTATCATGACCTCGAGCAGCTGTGAGTTTCCAGGTACACATCACCCTGAGTATACCGTGTAGCAAGCGAGAAACGCCCGACAGCTACCACTATTATGCGACACACGAAACATGTGTCCTATTTCACCACTCGGGTCGTCTGGAGTGTCGATGAGATTTCATGGTAATGGAGTGTCAATTGACAGCCGACGGAAGTGCGTCTGCAACTCGAAACCTGTTCTGGCTGCGACATGGTCGAGGCTCTGAGGCGTGACAAGTCTTGAGCAGTTAGGCGTGGTAAACAGCATTCTTGATCGGTTGGAAGGACATCGTGTTGGATTATATCTGGGTGAATGAGTCCACCTATTAATAGGACGTTGGTGGTCTGTCGACATGTAAATATTCCGGAAATAAACTATACCTGGTACCAGGTAGATAGTATTTCACTACATATATACCTTGCACGTATTCCACGGCACATGACCACTCTGTGTGATACTTACAGATGTACTTCGAGCGTACTCAACAGCTCCCCTGCTCGGTGTACGGCACAGTATAGCCATTCGCATACAAGGTACGAATACGGAGGGAAACACCACGGGGAAATCCTTCTGACAGCACACGAACCAAATAAGCCGAAACCAAATGAAGTCAAACAGCGTTAAAAGAGTGTCTAAAAAAGCGCCTCCAGAAATTTACTAAATATGTGTTGTACCTGGTTCGTACTATCCTTCCGCTTAAAAAAGTGTGAATTCCCTTCCCATCATGATATTGGTGTGTTTACGAGGTAAGCAAAATCCTGCAGGCGACGCCTCCGAAATTGAGGAGGGAAGTGAGGACGGGCGGCAACGCGGCAAACCAAAAATAAAAAACTACACAGCGTGCGGATAGCAACGGCAGCCCAGCAACGTTGTCTGCGGCGAAGTTGACCGCAGTGCCGCCACTGCCATCCCTCGACCGCAAACAGCAACACAGCAAGCGGCAGCTAGCTGCAGCTAAGTATCATTATCAGCGCAGCACCAACTTCCATGCTTGCGTTTTTCGATTGCTGCTGCTGCTGCTGTTCTATTGTTGTTGCTGCGCTCGGCCTACGCGCGCCACAGCGCCGGCGCGCTCCGCTCCGCCGCCGCCGCTGCCGCTGCTGCTGCTGCTGCTACCGCAGTATGGTGGAATTGATACCAGGTATGATACACGAGCTGCCAAGCTGTCGCGCTCTACAAGCAACGCCGTACGAGCACGACGGATTCGAGTACAAATACGAATCCAATCGGGACGACGCATCCTTCACGGCACCAAGCGCGGGCGAGAGCGTACCGTATCAGCGGGCCGCCACCGGCCAGCTTGTACAATCCAACGCCGCTCGTCCGCGTTATGCTCCAGCTACACCTCTCGAGCCTTTATGTATGCTCCCGGCGGTTATCGTGTTGTGTACAGCGAGCAGCATGGTACGTGGAGGCATGGAAAGTCCTCGGTGTTTTTAAGCCAATGATGTGGGGGAAAAAAATGTACCGTACATTTCGTCAAATTCCTACCTTCGCTGAAGTACTTTTTTGTTCTTTTTTGGAGAATATACCTCAAATCCTACCTTCGGTGTTTATTTTCGGGGAAGGGGGGTGGCAGTAAAAGCACTTCCACAAACACTTCAATGGACTACTGCTACGCAACAGCCTTTGAGGCCTCTTTTGAGAACGTCGATACATCGTCATAATTTCCAGGTAAAACTGTAATTAATGACTGGCGATGTGAAACGGCAATAATTTAATCAATAACGATAAAAGCTTCCCAACGTCCAAAGTCCAAAACTATACCAAACCTCCCAAACATCATGTTTTTCCATGCTGTTCCATATTGATGTCAATGTTCGGATTATCCAACTGTCACGTCAACCACCTCTCACTCGGACGTGCCAACACTTTCGACAAAAGTCTCCTCCAATCAGCATGTTCTCTGCCCCCCTTATTCATGGATTTCGATTGAACGCCAACCTACTCTTCCATTCCAGCCGAATAGACATAACCAACACCCCAAGTTCCCGACAAATTTAACGTGCGTGGCGGCGGCTGAAGTGGCGGTAGTGCAGGTGCTGGCTCATACCGCACACCAGGCAGTTCCGGTGGCGTCAGCGCCGTAGCGAACGAGTTCCGTCCCCCCCCCCCCCGCGCGCGCGCTGTCGGCAAAGGCGCCACCAAGGACGTACTAGGGGGGGGGCACGTCATGCCATGCGAGACGATCGACCTTGACGGACCTCGTTCGCCGTCGCACACGCAGCGCTGGGGACGAGCTCTCCCATGACGCGGGTATCATCCTCTCTTGCAGCTGCCCTCAAAATAGATTTGTCGGTGTGGGTTTCGATGGCATGAAGGTATTAACGTCTATAATTATAGCACCCCAATGACAGGGTGCTTACCAATCAAACAGTTCCGCTTGCTCGGGGCCAGTACTGCAGTTGCCATCTCGGTCTCAGCGACAGGGGGGGTGGGGGAACTGGGGTGACCGAGGGAGGGACCGATATCGTAGGCTCTGCACACTGTCCTACCGTGGGTGTGAGCCGAGAATCACTGCTGGGTCGTAAATCGTTATCCACTTGTACTGTACACAGAAGCGAGGGAACATCATCAGCATGAACTCCATTAAGGTCTACTCGTACTGCAGGCGGAGGCGGGAGGGAAGCATCTGCATGCACTCCATTCAAATCTACTGGTGCAATAGGCGGGGGCGGGAGGAAATCATCCGCATAGATATCTTGACGGAATTCGAACCCGGGGGGTCGGTGAAGTATTGTAGGCATTAGCACCTTTCATGTCGCTGATGCCCATGCCAACTTGTGTATTTTGAGGGCAACGGTAAGAGAGGATGGTATCCGCGTCGCGGCAGAGCTCGTCCCCCAGTGCTGGATGTGCGATGGCGAATGACTTCAGAGCGGGAGTGTCGAGGTCGATGTTTTTGCAGGGCGTGACGTGGATCCCCTTGCACCTCGCTGGTGGCGCCATTGCCGACGGCGGGGGGGGAAGCGACTCTGTACACTGCTGCAATGATTTCAGTGGTGTGTGGTCTATGCCAGCACCTGCCCTGCCGCCGCCGCCTGCCGAGTCAACTCTTGTCGTATCGTTGGAGTGGTTTTGGTGCTTGTTTTGGCTGGAATGAAAAAAGGAGTAGGCTTGGATTGAATCAAAATGGCTGTGGGTATGGAGGAAGTGAAATACATAATTACGATACAGCGGTGGGTTGCCGGTAAGGGAGCTGCGGAACTTCTATGAATAACGAGCATATGGTAGTTGGGTAACCACGAGGTCGACGCTGTACTCCAGTTTACAGTGCGAGTAGAGCGACTCTACCGGGAAGGAAACTCCCGGGAATCAAGAAAAATATCAAATCAGGCACAAAACATGACCGCACTATCACGTCTGGCGCCCATACAGTATTATTTTGTCCGTGACAGCTTCGGCGTCATGGTCCGAGCAAGAAAAAATAGGTCGCGCAAATCGCTGGCAAAGGTATGAATCAGTCGTCGGCACTCGTTCGGCCTCGGGCCTAGCTATAATAGGACTTCCTGTAGTTTATGTTCGGTGGGGCTCATGTGCGAGGCACTCATTGTTTGTCTGCCCCTGCTGTCATGTGTCCCTTGTCACGCGTCGTCTCGCGTCTTCTTTGCGTTTATTTTCCCCTCCGACTTCACTAAGCGGTCAGGCCTCCCCCCGTCGAGTTCTCCTTGCGTCTTATTTACCTCCGTTACCGTTTTTGCGTGACGTCACTCTCCTAATTTTGTCCGCAGGAGAAGGCGGCGATTGGCCGCAGAAGACTCGCCTGTTTCGGACGCGAGCGGTGCCGACCTTGACGGGGCCGACACCCTCCTCAATACGGTAGATACACCGGGACAGGCTGGTGGGGCCGGCGCGGGGAATGATGCTGGGAACAATCCTGTTGACGAGGAGGGAGAGGAGGACGATGGCGATGTTTCTGATCCCCCGCCGATGGAGTACAACGCGGACAGAGATCGTGAAATTGACGAGGACCCGGACCATAGCGATGGGGGAGATGGCGCAGGGGCTGGGGAGGAGGTGCGTGCGTGCGCCCGTGGGCTTGTTTGTGGTGATTGCAGCGTAAGAGTTAGACCAAGGTGTTCTCGCGAGTCGGCACGAATACGACGTCATGCGGCGAATGCACGTTTTTAGTCAATTCTGAAAACTTGGAGTGCCAATGAGTGCGAACATTAACAGCGGAATGTAGAGAGCTCGTATGCTTGCCAATAAGAGTTTCGATAAAATCCTCATTCCCAGCTGTTTTGTTTTGTTTTGTTTTATATGCTGTGCCGTACGATATAAACCTGTTGTTCGTCAGTAGTGGAAACTGTCACCTCGCCGGTGACTCATCCACTGCCTTCCCTGTGTCTGCT
>JBBMHQ010097095.1:0-10198 GCA_037834295.1 Postelsia palmaeformis | reverse complement strand
CCCCCCCTGCATTGTTATGTTTCTCCTGTTTTGTTTGGGTTCCACGTATCCACCCTCTCGAGATTTCTTGCTTCTGTCATTGAGTCATCACACCTGTGTTTTTTTAGCTTGGAGCGTGATTATCCATTGTTAATTGATCGGGGTTTTTTTCAAAACTCTTCACCAATCCGCAGGAGGGCATCATAATCAAATAAAAGGATAACACATGAACAAAAAATATGGTTGAAAAAAAGTGCGAGTGTTTTCGGGGGGGGGGGCTTCGAAACCGTTTGGTCACGCTGCAGAAACGAGTCTAATGATGTATAGTCCTTTTAGTACCATTAATAATGCCGGTGAAAATATTCTGCGGCTGTTCATACAAGGATTAACGACGATGCGTGCACGTTTTTTGTTTTTTCAACGGCGACGCATGAGTGCAGGTTGAGGTGGCCCTGAAGGACCTCATCCTCGCCGACTACGGAAAGAAAAACAACGTGAACGTGGCCTCCCTCACCCAGTCGGAGGTTCGAGACATCATCCTCGGGATGGAGATCGCGCCTCCGTCTCTGCAGCGCCAGCAAATTGCCGAGATCGAAAAGCAGGTAAGAGTACGGAACTTAATCAACAGTAACAATTTATGGGCAGGCTGTTTTTTTTTTTTTTCTTCGAGTTGAAACTTATTGCTCAGCCAAATTTGCAGAGAGTTCCGTTTTTCTCTTTTTTTCTTTGCGAATTGATGTTGGTATTGCGACGGGTAAGTAGAGCGCCTGGCCATAGGTTATAACCCTTCTTAGGACTGCAGTCCCGGTATGGGGACAAAATACTTGGAATTAGAGTGTACTGTCCCCAAAACGGGACTGCGCTTCTAGTATTGAGGGGGACTACGAGTATAGTAAATAGGACCAAATATTGTCGGTAAAAATAGCTATATATGTAGGGTTTGTGTTACCGTGGGTTTTATTTACTGTGGTCCCTCGTGAATAGGGTCAAGGTGGCATTCATGGGCAGGATGAATGGCACGGCGTATTTTTGTTTGACCCTGTGGTTGAGATGTTTTTGGTGTTTTTGATATTGGGTTGATGTAAGTTGATGGTGTTGATGGTGTCGTCCTTCTAGCTGTGCTGGTGTCTTTGGTGTTCATGTAGCTGACGATGTCGAGGTGGTTGTCTCTCTTTAAGCCTCTGAGGACTGCAGTCTCGTTTCGGGGAGAATTGGGGGCAAACACGTTGGAGTTTGACGGTCTTGTCCCGAAAACGCCGAAAACGGGACTGGAGTACTAAAAGGATTTATAATGGATTGCATCTATGGACAGAATGAATGGCACGGCGTGGGTAGGGATTCTACTCTGTAGTTGATGATGTTGTTCTTGTTGATGTTTCGGTTGGTGATGATACACTTGATGATGGTGATGGTGATGTTGATGTTCGGGCGTTCATGCTGCTGTTGTTGAAAAAACAGTGCTGATGTAGTAGCTGATGATGTCAAACAAGGTTGTTGTTTTGTTGTTCTGACGTCCTCCTCAATACTGGGTTTCGATTCGTCTCTGATGTTCTTATCCGTGTCCTTGACAGGCGAGGGAGCAGAGCCAGCTCACCGCGGTCACAACAAAGACCACGAACGTGCACGGCGACGAGATCACGGTGACCACGACGAGCCAGTACGAGCAGCAGACCTTCAGCAGCAAGACGGACTGGAGGGTGAGCACTCAGTCACTCACTCACTCACTCACAATCTCTCACAAGCATTGACTGTCAAATAGTCGTGGGTACAGCAGTGATACTTGCGCATAAATACTGTACACCCAAGGCGGTGCATGTTTTTTTTTCGTATGGACTATCATAAGGGTTGTCGAACGGGCTGTCGTCCTGGGTTTCCCGATCTACTTTCTGCTTGTTTTTTCGTTTTCTGAGGCATCTGTGGACGCCTCCCGTGTGATTTGATCCGTTCGGTTCGGTTCGGTTCGGTTCGGTTTAGTTGGATGTTTGATTGGTGTGTCCGTATAGGCTCTCGTCGCATATGATTATTCGTACTTGTATGTAGCCCATCGATTTTGTCGGGCGGGAGTGTTAGTTGCTCGCACCTGGCCGTTACGGGGAACTATGGTGAGTAGGAACACATATTGTTAGACGAAATAAGTGAATATATATATTTTGTGTGTATCGTAAGTCCTCTTAACTATGATTCCCCGTTGTAGATTGGTCGGTTGTTTGGTTGGTTGTTTGATTGATTGGTTGATTGATTTATTGATAGATTGATTGATTGATGGCTTGCTTTTGATAAGCACTAGATTGATGTTCCGTCGGTACCTGATCTCTCGTCTCATGGCACTTTTGACACCTTCGACTCTTTTCTCAGGTCCGAGCGATTTCCGCGACCAACCTTCACCTGCGGACGCACCACATTTACATCGACACGGACGACCTCAGGGAGGCCGGCTTGACATACGTCCTGCCGAAGAACGTGCTTTCCAAGGTGTGGAAACCCACAACTCGCACATACTTACCATTTTTTCCACACTGCAGACAGTGTTCAAATCGAAGGTCCAGATGGTTTTGTCCCGACTCATGAAGGAAGATGGCTCGTGCTGTGCGTGGTGTTTGTATGCGGGCGTGGCATTTTGCTTGCTCCAAGGTCCCAGCCTTTGCTCCGCGTTCTGTGTGGGCGTTCTTTGGCAGGACATCGCATCGCGACGTAAATCTACTGCCATACTTGCCGATATGTCGATGTGTGTGTTATGCAGCCTAGCGTTTCGCATTGTTCGGGTAATTAATGGCGGCAAATGGGTGCCTGAGTGGGTGGATGAGCCCTGAACGAAACACCGAACGTGCGTTTTCGCGTGCGGTGTTTGATGAGCGTCATTTGTAGGGAATGTGTGCGGAAGGTGTCGATATTAGTGTTCGACCTTGCCATTCACGCGGTACACGGGCTGGAATTGATGTTTTTAATGTGCCGTCCACGCACGATTGGACAAATGATGTTTTTAATGTGCCGTCCACGCACGATTGGACAAATGACCGGGCGTGTGTTTTTTCACACGGTGATGCGATGTCATGCGTATTTGGTTTTGTTTGGCACACCGCGTAAACGAACGTGCAACTCGTCACTACATCTACTAGGTTTGGTCCAATCCCGACGTGCTCCATCCCGGCGCTGTTAGGGTATGCAAGGGTCTATCATCGTACGACTACGACCATGCATGATATTGAGTACCGCCCACACCCCCCCCCCCCGTCCACCCCCGCCCGCCCCCCCTCCCTGTCCTCACCCTCATTTTCCTCATCCTGGCCCTCAACCCCACCATCTCCTAACGCGGAGGACATTTCGGCCTTCCCTAGTGCAGCCTTACCTTCAGGAACCGCGCCCTCCACAACTACCGCGGAACCTCTCAAGTTTCCTCTTCGAGCAGCGGGTGCTGCTTCCGGGTCTGGCACGCCCTTCGAGCGGCCCCCATTTTTTTCCTCGGGATGGTCCTCGGAACGGACTCCGGCAATCGAGGCAGCCGTGGGGGGGGGATTTCGGCCTTCTTCGTCAACGTCAGGTTCCAACAACTCAAGGAGTGGTTTGGCCAGCCAGCCGTTCGAGTCGCCCTCGACAAGGGCGTCCGAGCCTCCCCCTTCCTCTATCTCCTCTTGCAGGTAATCGTCTTCCTCCTTGCTATTTTCCGGGTCCTCGTCATCCTCCTCCCCTTCATCCCCCCTCTCCTCATCATCACCATCCTGCTTATCGCCATCTTCCTCACCATCGCCCCCCCTTTCCTTCTCCTGGCTCTCTTGCAGCAACCCACCAGAAACATCTTCTTCGCCCGAATCCTCGGCACCCGCCAACTCAACCGAGTCCGCCAACCCAACCGAGTCCCCGATCGACAGCTCATCGTGGCCCTTCAGCCCGTCAACACCGACGACCCTACCCTGTCCTGGCGGACGCGGAACCAGCCTCCCTCGGGAACCGTCCTTACCAGGAGACCGTATTAGAAACCCTTTGCTTGTGCGTTTCGCACTCCCGACGCCCACATTTCTGTTGTCCTCCATATCGCGCTGAACCTTCGACCAGTCCACCTCCTCCTCCACGTCCCAATCCCCGATATCCCCGTCTACACCATCGTTCTCCCTCTTTCCCTCATGGACAACCTCGGAGGCGTTTCCATCAATACCCTCCGCACCCTCCTCCGGCTGGGTCTTCCCGGAGGTGTTGTCCCCAATGTCCTTCACACCACTGGATTTGGGCGCGTCCTCCCATTTACCTGTGCGGCTGACTTTATGTGCGGGATTTTCCTCCTTTCCTCCCGAGGCCTGGCCCGGCATGCTACCATCAGTGTGGACGTCGAACGTCATCTCGTCCTCTCCGTCGGCGCTGGGGGGGGGCGGGTCTTGGCGACCGCCAACGTCGGGAACGTCCGGCGGCTATAATGTTGGTGTTATTACAGCCAAAACAAAAACGAAAACGGACGCGAACACGGAAGCGAAGGTGGAAACGAAAGCGACAACGTAAGAAGTGGCAGTGAAGAGGGAAACGAAAACGGAAACGAAAACAAAAAAGGACACAGCACCAAAAAGAAAACGGGAACGAAAGCTACAATGGGAAAACAACCAAATGAAAGCAATTTGGACCAGCAGAAACAACAACAAAAGCGAAGAGCAGGAGGAGTTACCATCAGGAAAAACAGCAACCGTAACAGCAGTCATATGAAATCACTAACGACAGCGAGCATGATAGCGAAAACGACAACAGCGGTAGCTACAAGAAATAACAACAACAACGTAGGACTCTAACGACCGCCCCCCTGGTCGGTGAAAAATCGACGTGCTCCGTCCCGGCATTGTAGGAAGGCGATGGTCTATGGCCATACGACCACAGCCATACGTGGCTTGAGTACACTCCCCCCCACGAAATACCGCCGGCGTCACACCTTTGTCTGTGTGGCGCCGGCACACAAGAGACACAACACACAACAACAAACACTTTCGAGGAATAAAACGATATCACCACCTCGCGACTGGTGTGTCTTCTTAGTTGCTTAAAACACCAGGGTGCTATATGCGTATAATCACAAAATGTATTTTCTTAACTGGTTCAGATATACCAAGGAATAATCACAAAAAACCCAAACTCAAGGATCCTCATGAAAAAAAAACTCCAAACTCACCCCCCAATTCTTGTGCGGCAAAGGGTCTCGGCTGTCAACATCGGCGGGGGCATCACGCCCCCCCTCCCCCCCCTCCCTCTTCGCCTCGTCCGCCTCGTTCGACTGTCCCCCGGAATCCACCCCAATGATCCACTGGTTGGCAGAGGGGAGTTTCGCACCGGGCGAGGCTTTCTTGAGCGGGGGTTCCACCGATTTCGCCTTATTCAACTCATCGTCGGTCATGTAGCCCCCAGTCTTGGCTCTATCGCTTCCTTCCCCAGAAGCAGTCTGCTTGCCGAATCTGTGCTTGATAAGGCCGGACTTCCCGCGGGTCTCAAGCCCCCCTACCTTGAAGCTATCCCCTGTGGCCTCGTTGCTATCGCCCCCCCCACCCTCGCCATCCCCGTCTCCCCCTGAAGCTCCCCCCGCCCTCTCCAAGCCCAGGCTACGACGCGACTCTATCTCGGCCTGAAGGGAGTGCAGCTAGAAGGGGGAAAAATGTGGGGTTTCGGCAGCGGATGGAAGGTTTTTGACCCCCGGTGGAAGGGGGGCGCCAGGAAGGAGAGAGCGGCGGTCAGCAAAAAAAATGCCACGCTGGAGACCACGGTTTAACCCTGCCGTAGACACGCCGCCCTACTACACCAAAATTGGGATAGTAACCTTATTGTTGGGGACGAGCTTAGGGTTAGAACTTCAGAAGAATTAGTTTTGGACGAGAGCAGTTATATTTATACTATTAATAATGGTTGAAGGCAAGAATAACAAACATCGAATAGATCATCTACAGATTATCGATTTCCACAGTTCATGATCTAGATACTTCAGGGTAGATGAAACTATTCCTCACCTGAAGGATCTATCGCTCATGCTCTAGGGTGGGACTCGAACAATCTGCATGGTCTAGGACGTGTTTCCTGAGTAAGATCCGTATGATCTGTACTGTGTACAAATCATGCACAACGTGTCATAGCGGCACATTAGGATTTGCTTGATCTATAAGACCTATCTAAAAGATGAACTGTCCGATGTGTGCATAAGAGGCCTTGACGCGCTCAAAAATGACCCGTCTCCAAATAGCATACTTCGAAATATTTCTTGGTAGGTGATGACGACATCGCCCAGCAGAAGCACGGAGACAGCCAAAAGGGTCTCCATGGCAGACGACAGGTGTTGACTCCCGGGTGCAAGGGGAGCGCGAACAGGACGGTAGGTAGTGGCGACGACATCGTCCCGCACGGAATAACAAGCTGTACTGGTAGGCGTTTTTGTTGTGTGCACCCCTCTTCTTTGGTTGTGTGCACCCCTTTTCTTTGGCTGTGTATACCCCTCTTCTTTGGTTGTGTGCACCCCTTTTCTCTGGCTGTGTATACCCCCCTTTTTGGTTGAATGTACACCCCTTTTGGGGGGTATGTACCCCTTTTTTGGTTGTGTGTACCCCCTTTTTAGGTTGTGTGTACCCCCATGAGTTGAAACAAACTCGATCCGTTATATAGCTCCGTGTACGGTACACAACGGTCTCCTATACCATCACTGTGGCCAACTACTATTACTATTATCGTAGAGCAGTACTACTGTACAAATATAACAACCTTGTGGGCTCTGATACAACAATCATATCTATCTTACATTATCGCATAGACTTCGAGCAACAAAAAAAAACGAACCTGTTGCTCAAGCTTCTCGTTCTTGGACTCCAAGGCCTTGACCTCCAGCTGGGTTTCCCGGTACTCCTCCTTCGCCTCGTCGAGCAAGGTCTTCAAGTCGCCTGCCGGATGTTCGTCGATGAGCATGTCCCCATGCGAGTTCTCGTTCTGCGCGCAGCAAGTTATTGAACAAAGAAAAAGGAGCACCGTGGTCGGAAAAAGAATCGAACCGAGAACAATGCGTGGCTTGTTCTAATAGGAGAACACAAGGCGTGTTATTGTACTAATAGTTCTACTAATAGTTCTTATTTTTAAGGACCTGTTGGAGAAATAGAGCTTCGGGAAATCTTGTTTGGCTCATTGCGCGAGCGGCAAGACCAGGTGGACAGGGCAAATACACCACGCGGTGGTACCGCCACTGGCAGACAACGCGAGCAGACAGTGCTGCAAATGTTAGTAGTAGCTCGCCAGCAATTGCATGGCCTGACACACCGTGATCGCGTGGTCTATTAATCACCGAGCGACCCCCCGTGCGTTTTCTCGTGTTGCGCGAGGCAAGTCATAAACTTGGGAAAAAAAACGCGCGAAGCGGCTCAGGAGAATCCCGGGATAAAAACAATGTCGGTACGAATATACCACACTCCTACGTCCAGTGTAACACGTGCGGTATTTTACGGTGACACACCTTCTCGGACGAATGTCACCGAGACTATAGCTGCTTGCCTCGACAGCGGGTAGCGTGTGAACGCCTACTGAGCACGTGCAGTACAACATACCGGTACGTACACACGTTTATGGAAAAGTCTCGAGGAGATTTTTCCAAAGCCGCCATTTTTGGCGTATAGGCCCCCCATGCTCTCGAGGAAATCCGCGTTGGGAATCGGTCCAGAGGGGGGGCGTGTATTCTCTTGCGTGTCATTCGGCAATGGTATGTCACATGGTACCAGGTATGTGCGAGGCCCAGACAGGGGGCGGGTAGTCGTAGATCACACCGTCTCGAGAGGGGTTCGCAAGAACCAAGCAAGTGCAAACCCCACGCCACCACTTGTTTTGCTTTTTTCATTCTGACAATGAGCGGGGAGGGGAGATGTGGTGCCGTTTTTCCTTTGGTCGGAAGCCCCAGAGATTTTTAGAAACACAGGCGACGGCAAGCGTACGACGCCACCGACCGCTATCAAAACGTGACATAGTATAGGGGCGGCTTGGCCCAGATTCGACAAAATGGTTGGAAATTACAACTCTCTCCGCGAATACAACACAGACCCCTTTGGACTCGGACACTATTACTGGTATAAAACGGGGGGTGTCTTCCCGGCCAGAGTGGTACACGACCTGAAAAGAGTAAACCTTACCCTAACCCTGAGGGAATGTCTTGGACTAAAGACGGTCGATGTAACTAGGGGATAGCGCGGACTATCAACCATTTTTGTCGCCGAGCCGAATCGTCAGCACTACGTACGTACTACCTGGTATGTTCTATAGCGGGCGCCAATAAAACGCCTTAGGATTATAGGGTCAGGGTCGGGGCTATATAGCAAAACCGTCAACTATTGTGGGCTTTTTTCGAGTCTGCGACCCACAACGAGACGGACAAAGGCGAACACGCAAGCCAAGAAACAAGGACGCACGCACGCACGCAAGCAAGTAAATAAGCGAAGCAAACAAGCAGGCACGCGAACAAACCAAACCAAACACAAAATAACCACACGATCAAATCACAAAAAAATACAGCCCACGAAAGGACGGATGGATGGAGGGAGGGATGGATGACTCCATGAATGCATGCATGGGCGGCTTGATGAGTCGATGGATGGATGGATCGATCGACGGATGAATGGGTGCCGCCCCGACCGATCGTGAAACTCCTCTTGTTAATTCTTCTGTTGTACCTCGATGTCTTCGCTAATCACCGGGGCGTCGAATTCTGATCCATGCAAGCCAGCGTGGGCCCTATCTTTCACCACGAGGTCTGCCACGGTGTCCTCGGCTCTCCGACGCAACGCCATCTGCGGGATGCGGGACAAAGGCGCAAAAACGACGGTAACCGTTGAACAGCCATTGAACGGATACAACGGCTATGTATGTCTCCAGGCTACCAGGTATGCAAGTTTGCAAGCAAGAACGAATACGAATAAGCAGGGGTGTCATATACTGTACTGTCCGGTGGAGGCGCGAAAAATAAAACGAGTACCGTCAACACACCAAACCAAACCAAACCAAACCAAATCAAATAAAATCGAACCAAACCACACTGTTACGGGGGACCGTAGCAAAAAGAACCAAAGATTGCTACGTGGAAAAAATAGGTAGATATATACTGGTATAGGTCGATATACTGGTAGTTTTTTTTGTGTACCGTAGGTCCTACTTAGAATGGTCCGGCGTAATACTAATAATGAACCAAAACTACGACCACACTAAACCGAACTAGCCAAGTAAATCTACCCAACCTTCAACCAGTGACCAAACCAAATGAATAAGACCGAACCACCTCCTAAGCGATTCAAACAACCCAACCAATCCGGACTCAAAAACCAAGCCAGACTCGATCAAATCAAGCCAAATCGAAACACAGAACCCCAACTCAACCCTAACCATTGATTCGATAAACTAACAACACAAGCCCGCACCAAGCTACCCAAGACCGAAAACAGACACGTGCACGGTCGAGAGATGAGACCGTTGGACCAAAAAAATCGGGAAAGAAACCGCGGCTGAATTTACGCGGCTGCTCGTGTCATCGCCACTTCTTGTTGCGTTCCGAAAATATGTATATGCTGTCATGCCATTTGATGGGGGCCCAAGTACATATACGAGCGAAAGCTTTCCAACTCGCCATTTATCCCTTTTCTGAATTCTTGAGGAGACGAAATTACGTACGTGCTCATCATACGCTGTTTACTATTTTTCTGAATTCGGGGAGACAAAATCATAACCAAACCCAACTCAATATTCATACAGAACCGAACCCATTACACACCGGAGAAAACAAAACCAACCATCAAACCAAGATAGCTGAACAAGCGAACCAAGCCTGACCGAACGAAACCGAACAAAACCAACTCAAGCCAAACCAAGCCAAACCAAGCCAATCCGGACAAATCAAGACCAACTCGAGACAAACCAAGCCGGACACCACCGAACCAAGAACAATAAAATCCAACCGAATCAAAAGGCAAGGAGTACCTCTTCTTCCAGACTATTCCTTAATCCCGTGATGGTGCTATCCAGCTCCTTCCGAGTTCCCGCGATGGTATTGTCGAGCTGAACGTGCAAGTCGCCGGCACACATCGATCTGTGCATCTGTTCCATAAGCCGACGACCCGGGAGGGCAACACATTTCACAGATGAACGCAACGCAGAAGCACCGTCGTGGTGAGGGGGGGTGTACTCGATAGGAGATATGTACTCGATCTCATGCATGGCCGTAGTCGTATGACCATAGACCCTCGCA